>PVJO010002046.1:0-153578 GCA_004026905.1 Hystrix cristata
AGGAGGGGGGAAGAAAATGGCCCTATAGCTTGCAGATTCTGGTAGAGGCATGAACACAAGAGGAAAATAGGTGAATGTCTCTCAGATTCTGGGGTGCGAAGGAAGGCTATAAAGACCAGAAGAGGAACAGCTATACCACATGTGGAAATCGAATATGAGCTGTCTAGGTGAAGGAGGACCAGGTTCAATATGCTCCTTCCAAGACTGACTGTGCTGCCCCTTAGCAATGACACACTGTGGCAACTCACACCAGCTAATTCCTGCTAATTTTACTGTTTTCTTCCTTGCCAGAACAAAAGCTTCTGGAAGGTGTCATTTTCCATCACTGTGTTTCCAGCACCTGAGCAGTGTATGCTATTGCATAAAGGCTCAGTAGTTTGCAATGAAGGAGAGAAGTGGTGATTCCTACTCCAGTACTGTGAAAATGAGTCTCAGCAATAGAAAAAAAATCTATTTATAAACAAATATCTATCTTTGGGAGGCGTGGACACTTAGACAGGAGTTCTTCACTTTTTGCTGATGTTTACCCAGTTAGACATTTCAGATTCTATGTTCATTCATGAATTTCTGTGCTCTATCTCCAGTGTTCCCTTAGACCTTCTCCTTGAATCTGCTACCTCACATTCAACACAATCAGAACAGAATTCTTCATCTTTCTCCTCAATGGAGATGATTCTTTATTTCTATATGATGATTAATAACCAATTTCTTCTTGTAGTCTTAAACTCTAGGATGTGGAAGTTGATTAAATGAGAATATAGAAAGCAGGAATCATTTAGCAGATGGAATTTTAGAAAATTTTGGCATATAGCAGTCTCCATTGTGGTGATAATTAGTTTTAGTTTCTGAATAAACTTTATACAACAGTGCTAGTCAATAGATATAAAATGTGAGCTACAAATATAAGCCACGTATGTGATTTTGCATTTTCTCACAGCCATATTTAAAAAGTTACAAAAGAAAAGGAAATGTGAAATTAATGACAAATTTTATTTTACTCAATGTATCTAGAATATTATTTTAAAACAATTACTCAAGATATATTTTACATTTTTTAATGTTAAGTCTTTCGAACCTGTGCATATTTTATACTTGTTAGCACATTTCTGTTCAGATTAGCTACTTTTCAATTGTTTGATAGCTCTGTTTGGCTAGTTATATTGAACAATGTAGTTCTAGAGTCTTTGGTAAGGATTTTATAAGCTGTAAAATATCATTCAGTCCCCAAATCTTTCATTTTTCCTTTCTCTGCTTTACATTTTTACTGCTCAAATCAAATTGATTGAAAGGGAGGTGTAAATTGGTGGGGAAGGCTGGCAGACTTGTTAAAAAAAAAGTTTATTGGGAAAAGATCAATACTATAATTATACCTCTTTGTCTAGATGCATTTCTAATCTGAAAAATCTCAAATGTGTTTAAAAGATATGTTTACACAAGTGACATGTTTACAGGAATGTTGTGTTTACAAGAGTGCTGCAGCTGAAAAATCTGCAAAATATTTATTTAGTAGAAGTTTTCTAACTCAGCTGAGAATGAGAGTCACAGTAAAGCATCTGATCATTCAAAGCCATTTTGTTTGGAGTTGCTCTTCAGGACTGGATTGAAGAGACAGAAAAAAATGAAGCATTTCTTCTTACTTGCATTTGCTGCTTCTTCCATTTAACTATGTATGGTTATTAACAAACACCCCAACATGATATTCTTTTACCAAGTACTGGTCCTTTTCTCTAAATTCCTTTGTCTCCTATACTCAAAACCAGAAAGCTCTTTGAGTCCCTCCTCTGCTTCCATCTCTAAGTAATACTGAATCCTGTAAATTATGTTTTTACAGAGTTATTTGCATCCTCTTCCTTCTGTTTTATTTTTAACACAGCCTTTGTGGTCCCTGACTCTACCACTTCTAAGTTTGATCTGTGCTGCAGTCTCTGAAATAATTTTGCTGTCTTGAGACTCTTTTAGTTTCTCATCCTCTTTCACCATCAAATTAATCTTTCCATGACGCCACTTTGAGGACACCTCCCTTCTTCAAATTCCTTTTGTTAAAACCTCTAATCCCTTCATTTTATAAATGAAGAAATTCTAATTTGGTCATAGTATGCCACACATAAAGAGCCACATGATGTAAAAACACAAATAGATGCAGAAAAAGCATTTGATAAAATCCAACACCCATTCATGATAAAAACACTACAGAAATCAGGAATAGGTGGTCTATATCTAAATCTGATAAAAGCCATCTACGACAAACCAATGGCCAACATCACACTAAATGGTCAGAAACCTGAAGCTTTCACATTAAAATCTGGAACAAGACGAGGATGCTAACTATCACTACTATTATTCAATATAGTTCTAGAAACATTAGCCAGAGCAATCAGGAAAGAGAAAGAAACAAAAAGAATAAAGATAGGAAAGGAAGAACTTAAACTATCATTATTTGCTGATGACATGATACTCTACATAGAAGACCCCAAGAATCTCACCAAAAATCTTCTAGATTTAATAACTAAATTCAGTTGCATAACTGGATACAAAGTCAACACCCAAAAGTCAATTACATTCCTATATACAAATAACAAACTCACTGGGAAAGAAATAACAGAAGGTATTCCTTTCACAATTGCATTCAAAAAAATGAAATACTTAGGAATCTGTCTAACAAAACAAGTAAAAGATCTTTTCGTTGAAAACTACAGTACTCTAAAAAAGGAAATTGAAAGAGATTTCAGACAATGGAAAAATATCCCACGTTCATGGGTAGGAAGAACCAACATAGTGAAAATGGCCATACTTCCTAAATTACTATACAGATTTAATGCAATTCCAATCAAAATACCATTAACATACTTCACAGAATTAGAAAGGCAATCATGAAATTTATCTGGAACCAGAAGAGACCAAGAATAGCAAAAACAATTCTGGGCAACAGGAATAGGGCCGGGGGCATCACAGTCCCCGACTTGAAATTGTATTATAAAGCTTCTGTCATAAAAACAGAATGGTACTGGCATGAAGACAGACCCGAGGATCAATGGAACAGGCTAGAAGATGCAGAAATAACTCCAAACACACTCAAATACCTCATCTTCGACAAAGGAGCCAAACACCTTCACTGAAGAAAGACAGCCTCTTTAATAAATGGTGCTGGAAAAATTGGCTTATCATATGCTGAAAACTAAAACTAGATACATGTCTCTCACCATGAACTAAGCTAAAATCAAAGTGGATCAAAGATCTAAACATTAAATCAGAAACACTAAATGTTCTGGAGAATAAAATAGGAAGAACTCTCGAAGACATAGGGGCTGGAAAAAAATTTATGAACAGAACCCAGACTGCACAGGAAACAATACAGAGAATCAATGCTTGGGACCACATCCTATTAAGAGGCTTTTGCACAGCAAAAGAAATTACTAATAGAGGGGGGCGAAAAATCAGACTGGGAGAAAATTTTTGCCAGCTGTCCCTCAGACAAAGGTCTAACATCTAGAATATATAAAGAACTCAAAAAAGCCACCCCCCCGAATTTAAAGACCCTATCCAAAAATGGGCATCTGAAATGAATAAACATTTCTCAGATGAAGAAATAAAAATAGCAAACAAATATATGAAAAAATGTTCAACATCATTGGTCATTCGAGAGATGCAGATCAAAACAACACTAAGATACCATCTCACTCCTGAAAGAATAGCTATTATCAAGAAATCAACCAATAACAAGTGCCAGTGTGGCTGTGGGGAAAAAGGAACCCTCCTTCACTGTTGGTGGGAATGTAGACTGGTCCAACCACTGTGGAAATCAGTGTTGAGATTCCTCAGAAAACTACAACTAGAGGTTCCATTTGACCCGGCTATTCCTCTGCATGGTATCTTCCCAGATGAATTAAAATCATCATACCACAGTGATATATGCACAACCATGTTTATAGCAACACAATTTGTAATAGCTAAGTCTTGGAAACAACCTAAATGCCCAACAGCTAATGAATGGCTAAAGAAGATGTGGTTTATCTACACAATGGAGTACTACTCTGCCATAAAAAAGAAAAACTAGAGACATTTGAAGGTAAATGGATGTACCTTGAGAACATACTCTTAAGTGAAATAAATCAGAGACTTACCAGTACACATCGAATTGTTTCTCTGATATGAGAAACCATAAGTGTAAATAAGGACAAATGGGTATAATAGATATTATGTTAAAAAAAAGATAATATTCAAAAGAGAGGAGAACTAGATAGGGAAAAGGGGGATAAAGAAGGAAGGTTAAAAGAAAAGTCAGATGAAAGGGAAAAATGGAAAAATGTAAATAAACTTGTTGGAAATAGGGGTGGGTGAATGGAAGGGAGTGGAGAGGAAGAGCAGGAAAACCAAGATACATCATGTACAGGTACAAAATAACCATGTTGATTATGATCATTATGTATACAATGTACCAATACACGTTCTTGGTAAAAATAAAAAAAATAAACAAAACAAAACAAAAAAACCATGAGAACTAGATTTAAATCGAGGCATCCTGATTCTTAGTATTATATGCTTTCTGCTACACATCTACACATCTTGTCAGTAGAATAATGTCCAAACTCTTTCATCTTTATTCTAGGCCTTGTTCAATTTAAATCCCATCTGTCATGCCTGTCTTCTCTCAACTCCCAAACCTGTCAACACATTATTCCTTAAAAGACCATTTACCCAGTCATTGCACGAATGCTTACTGGGAATCTCACGTGTAAGAAAGTCTGCTAAGTGCCTAAAGACATTAACGCACACAGCCTCTGTGGCAAAGTGGAGGTAACGCTGGAAAGGTACATGGACGCCACACTGGCAAGATAGGTAGAGGCCAAAGTCCTGACAATGTTGAAACTCAGGCCAGGACTTTGAGACGTAATTCATTCAACTGTGTAGAACAACAGACAGATTTGAGTGAGAGTGTGAGAGAGCAAATCTGGCAGAGTATGCGGAGCATATTAAAGTCAGCAAGACTTGGAGCAGCCCTGAGGTAGCAAAGTGTTAACTCATGGAAAGAATAAAGCCTAAAGTTGTCTCTGTCTCACATGCTGTGTGTGTGTGTGCGCATGCGCATGCGTGCGTGCGTGCACATGGGTGTGTGTATTTAATGTGTTTCTAATGTTTAAAAATTAGAAGTTTACTTAAAAATAAGTTTAAAAATTCTTTTTAAAAATTAGGCAATCTGGCAACACAGGGCAAGCTTCCTCATGTGGCAAGAATCAGCAGGGACGGATGGGAAGCTGACTAACAGGGCAAGCTCTTGCTGGCCAGATTTACATCTATGCTACCTCTTGACACTTAGGGTGTCAAGGCCGGAATTCCTACACTAGAAGGAAGTGAACACGAGAGTAGCATTAGAAAAATCAGTGATGGATTGAGTTAAGGGGGAAAAGACTGAAAATGAGTTAATAGTGGTATGATTTGTATATGCTCGCAAGGGCCTTTTGGGCTCAGTTTGTGGCAGGTTGAGTTTACGGTATCTTTTCTATATGATTTCCCCCTTCGCTCTTCCACTGACTTGGTTATTTGCATGCTCCTCCCAGATTGCTTACTGAATAGTGCCCCCTTGGCTGTCTCATCTAAAACTAAGAGATGAATTGAAATGTAATGTAAGAAATAAAAACTTATGTGTATTAGAAGAAATTTTAGGAATTTATTTGTAGAAAAGTAGTTTGGGGGAAGAAGAGACCTTATTTCACTTTATACCCCTGCAAAATTTCCATGTAAAGCTTCATAAATCACGAGTTTTTCTGTTTAGACATAAATACCTCACGAAACTTACTGTACTATGCCTATTAGGCCTCTAAGAGACCTTTGGGAAAGAAGACTTGAAGTCCACAGACTATCCGTATCTATATACAGAGTCCACCAAAACAATGTATAAACACTTCAGGAAAATAAAAACTTGTATGAATATTTTAATACTAAATTTATTGAAACATCATGAGATTAACACAAGTTACCTTTGGTCTCTACGACTACAAGAGGTGCTCAAAGTGGTGGTCATTATCTTCCAGACATTTATTAGTCCGGCAAACTGCTGCTTGGGTAACCTTGGTCATTGCTATTGCTGCACATGCTTTTGCAATTTCTTCTCTAAGGGACGGCAGTGCAGCAGGTTTTCTGCAATATATGACATCCTCTAGGGTCCCTCATACAACAGTAATACCATCTGTTGAAGAAATATCATACTATTTTTCTTTTCCTGAAATGTACATACATTTTTTGATGGACATAAAGAATATATACATATATATATATTTACAACATCTATATAAGTATAAAAGTATATATAAGTATATAGATAAGTGAAGTATACTTAAGTACTACACATTACAATATGTATGTGAGTAAAGTATACATTATGTAAGTATACTTAAGTAAGTATAAATAAGTACTACACATTACAATATGTATGTGAATAAAGTATACATTATGTTAAAGAATCTAGTAAGCAAAGTAAAAACCCAAATGATTCACTGGGTGAAAATTTTTGCATTGCATGCAACAGATAAAGGATTCTCTTCCTCAATATAGAAAGAATACCAACAATTTGAGAAGAAAAGTGATGAATTGTACAGATTAAAAAAACTGGCAAACATCAACTCAGAGGAAACTTAACTAACCACTAAACATTAAAAGCTGTTAAATTTTACTTACTGTCAGTAAAAGTAAAATAAAACAACGATCAAATGAAACTTTTTATTCTTTGAATTTCAAAAGAGGGATAATATCTAAGGATCGAGAAAAATGTCACTTTCAACCATTGCTGATGTGGCCGTACATTGCTACAGGTTTTTGGAGAGTAATGTGGTAATGTGCATTAAAGTAAAAACAAATGCACATTTGCCCCAGAAATTTTACTTCTGGTAACTTATAAAAATGAAAGCACTGCTGCGTAAAGATATGCAGTCTGTGTCCAACAGCGCTTCTTGTAGCTTTACATCAATGCTAAACACCAGAAACAACTCGAATGTCCAACACCAAGAGAGTGGAGGAATATCTCATTACTCTACATCAGAATTATACATAGTTACACTGTGAAATGTTGTGTAATATTAGTTGAGAAATGTAAAATGTTGAGTAAGATAGACACAGAACAGATAGATAAAATAAAATTACAAAAATTGACCATAAATTCTATGTACATATGTATAAACATGCAAAACGCAGAAAATATAGAAGAATGTGGACGAAAATAAAGCAAGAAATGAACCATTTTTGTTAAAATGGAAATGGTGATTTGGTGGAGCGGAGGGAGATTAAAGATTTTAAAATCTTTTTTACTTGTTCTAAGTATGTCCTCCTTCATAATTAATACAAATTGAGAAAAATTTTTTAAAATTTCACTTTATACCCCTGCAAAGTTTCCCTATAAAGCTTCATAAGTCATGAGTTTTTCTGTTTAGATACAAACACCTCATGAAATGTACTGTATTATGCCCATTAGTAATTCTTCATACTCTTATCTTTCACCCACAAATTACCAAGCATCTTAGGGACTGCCCAGCAACTCTTAGGGTGAGGCAACACATGCCATGATGGCAATGGGATGCTGTCCCCACTGCTCAGTCTCGCTACCATCCTCCTAGCAGACATGGCTGACCACCCCCCTCCCCTGCCCCTTTCCCACAGGTCCCGCTATCATCTGAGTGTTTCTTAACTGTGGCTCTGAGGCTGCTGATACTCATCAACCTGAATTGAAGGTAAAGTGATATCATTTACCCTTTCCAGTATAGTAGTAACACGTCTTTGGGTGTGACTCGCATATTTATCCCTGTGTGACCTGGAACAAGTTAATAAGTCTGTCTGAGCTTTAGTTTCCAATAAATTTGGGCATTATCTCCTGGATATTTTTCTCATGAGAAATAAATCTTATCCTAGATTTGAAGGCTCTTCCTCATCCTCCTAGAGTTATACGTATATCCAGTAAAAGCTTTCGGTTTAAAAATGTTTATCTTCTATTTATTTTGCCCATTGCCTCTGGGTCAGTGGCACCAGGAGCAGCTCAAATGCTTAGCCTGTTCTCCCAAAACTTGTGGTCCTCGAACAGGCTTATCTGTTGCCATTTTTCCACCCTTTTGGTCTACTGCCACTCAGATGTCATTCTCGCATTATGTTTATGTTTAAACTTTCTCAGCAGATCCTAATTCTTTAATTCCTTTTGCCTGTATTTTACATACAAAGTCTTTGGCATGTCTGTAAATTGTGCCATGTATTTTGGGTTACATGGAAAGTACTGTACTGGAGTTGATCAGGGATATGAACCAATCCAGGACAGAGTCTAGAACTGTCAGGTTCCCATCCATCCATTCATCCATCCATCCATCCATCCTATTTTATTGAGCAGTGGATTTATAGTCAGTGATAGATATTGAGGATTTAACAGTGCATTAGACTGTTAAAGTCTTGCAAAGTTTCTAGTGAAAGAAGAAAAAACATGGGTTGACATTAAATAAAGAAATGAGATTTGAGTTCTAAGAGATATGAAGAAAACAGAAAGACTGCCCTGAAGCCAGGAGTTAAAGATCCTTCAATGTAGTGGTTAAATAGAGGTCTAGAAAACAGCAGGGCAGCAAGATTAGGAAGAATAACCAGAGCCAGGTGATTGAAGGTAACATAGTGGCCAGAAGAATTCTCTGAAATGGGCCAGTGCGAAGGAATGACTGTCCTCGATGTCCCTTTTAGGGTCTATCTGGGAAGGAATTCTCAGAAATTGGTGAAAGCAAGGAAAATGGTGACATCTAATTAAGATTAGAGTGCAGGAGCAGTTGGAAGGATTGTCTTTCCAAATTGTACTAGATTTACTCTATATTTGGGAAGTTTTCATAATTCCCTTAATTTCAAAGACCGATCAAAATTCAGATATGATTATTGCACAAAAGCAAATAAAGAAAAATTCCCTTCCTCTGGGGTTGCCAGAGTGAAGCCCCCAACAAATTCTTCTCTTAGGTTACTGACTTCAGCACAATGCTTAGGCATATGGTTAAACTACAGCAACAAATCAGGTACAATGAAGTGTTTTCAACTCTCCCACATACCTGAAACCAAAGCTGTGAAAAAAACACGTATCTCAGGTAATGAATTGCCAAGAAATATTTAATAACTTCTCCTCTGCTACATTTAACATGAGGCACGAGTACTTCGCTCCAACTTAATCATGGAGCTCCCTGGGGACATGGGCATGTTACTGCAGCGCACTAAAGGAAAAACTCCCAAAGCAGGGCTTATTTAATTTGCAACTCTTGCCACACCACTTCAGGCCTGAATTCTTTATCCTTTGGGCACACATAATATAATCACGATGCACTGTAGTAACATTTACTTTAGAAGCAGAACTTTCATCTACCCACAGTTTCCTCTTCTTTGGAAAACACTTTGGCTGACTGTCTCAAAATGGCAGTAACAGAGCTTCTCTCTTTGTAGTCAGGGATCCTGCTGAATTCAGGAAAGAGATTATTTACACCATCATTTTGCTCTAATAACAGAGCAGAAACCACTTTAATGTTAATAGTTTCTAAAGAAGGCCAGTTGTTTTGGTGGTGGGACTGTGGATTGGACCCAGCACCTTGTGCATGGTAAGCATGTACTCTACCAATAAGCAATATCCCAACCCCCAAGAAAGACATGGTTTTAAAAGCACAGATGCTACTTTACTCACCATGGAGTTTTGTTCTGATAAACTAATCCTAAATTGAAAATACTGTGAATGAGAAATGCATGTAATATACTTAACATCATAGGTCAACCTAGTTTACATTTTCTCTCCTTTTTTGGTGATGCTGTGGATTAAATCCAGGGCCTCATGCATGTAAGAACACGCTCTATCACTGAGCTACATCCTGCCCCAGGCTTAGCTTGTGTTTATTGTCCAAAGAGCAGTTCATTAGCCTACAGTTGGGTAAAATCATTTAACATAAAACCTATTTATTAAAAAAAAAAGCTGTAGAATGTATCACGTAATTTACTAAATACTGCACTGAAGCAAAATACAGAACACGGGTTTGCTTTCACATCATTAAGTTGAAAAAAAGAACCATCGTCACTAGTCAACCCTGTATTCAGGTATCTGGCACCTTTCAAAACGTGTAATTTATTGTGCCAGCTTCTGTCCCCAGGCCGGTCTCATCCTTTGAGCATATTTACGGCAGGAGGTATTAAGAGAAAGTCTGTCTTCTAAAAATTATCCCAAAATATGTAGCAGATGGGATAGTGGATAAGTGTCAATTACTGTTGTCAAAATTTGCAAAGCCAGATCTCCCTGGCTCTGGATTTCGCATGCAGATGACAGTGGAAATGGGTATGATATTTGCATTTAAGCAAGCGTTTGCTGAGCCATTTGGGTTGGGGCTGAAGTTTCCGCTGATGAGGAGTTTACATGTCCGATTTTTGACAAGTTTCAGAGGTGGGAGAAATTTTTCAAAATTGAGATTCAACCCTCAACTAAAAAAATATTGCTTTAAAACCAGGGGTGGGGGTGGATTTTATTTTGTGTCTTGAGATAAATTGGGTTTTTCCAGCTTGCTGCATTTGTATTTAGCTCTGAGAACTAGTTGTTATCTATTTGACTTGAAAATATAGCAAATACAGTCAGATTGTGTCTATTTTGCACCAGTGCAGCTGGCTAGAAAGTGAAAAATTTATGTGTTTTGCTGGTCTTGTTTTCAACTTCTTTTACTAGTGAGTGTTTCATGCTTTTTATTTCGCTCCCCCCCACCCCCCGCTGTTTTCCTACTTTGTGCACACTCAGAGCCCTTCCCTCAGTTCCCAATGGAGACAAAGATCTATCATTCACTTTGGTTTCACATGGCTGCCCTCAGGACCACCCTGGCTTTTTCCTGATTTTGGCCAGGGATTGATTCTTTTTTATGTTTGGAAAGATTTCAACCATGAAAAACCTTCTGAGTTCTTCAGAGGAGATACCATGTCTCATTTCTTCAGAAGGCTATCTGGGGGAATTCAGGGGGAATGATTATTGTGTGCAAAGCAGAACAGTTCAGAGAGGCGAATTTGCAATCAATGTCCATTTCCCAGGGCAAAAGATTTCTTACTTGTGTCTCATTGTTTGTTGAGAAAGATCAGTACTGCCAGTTAACTATGTAAAAAAGTGCAGTGAGGTATGCATGAAAAGAGGCAAGTGGAAGGGCTAGTTTAAAGCGGGCAGGCCTGTTCTTTGTGATAAAGCTGTGAAATATTCTTAAATTCATGGCTTCTTCAAAGAAAACCAATCCATGAGGTCAGAAAAACACACTCCCTGGAGCTTTGGAGGGTTCTCAATGGAAACAGCTTGGTTTTAGAATTTGAGGTTGAAATTGCAAAGACCAGTCAGCCATCATGATGTGTTCACTTCTTGCTAGGGCTAGTTCTGGGGTTATTTATTCCAAATCTGATTGGTTTACAAATTACCCGAAAATTTCTTCAAAAAATTGAAACCTAGCCCCCACTCCTAGAAATTTTGATTTGGTTGGTTTGGAATAAGGCCTGGATATTTATGAAACAAACAAATAAACAACAAATGACAATCTCGAGGTGACTCTAACACTTTGCACAGTTTGGCCAGGCCATTGGTCTTGTCCTGCTAGCCAGCTCGCTTTGGAGCTGAACCCTGACCTCAACCTCATTAGTAACTCTCACTGGATATGGCAGCTAACTGGTTCTGTTTGGGAATATATAACCTTGTCTCTGATCTTGCTAGAGGGCATCGATGTGAAAAAGTAACCTTTAACATTATTTGCCAGCATAGCTCAATGTGTGATTTTAATACTCGCCTCTAGTTTCCCCTTATAAAATTTCAAAAAATGCTTTAATCTTCAAGAGAATATCTACATCTAAGTGGAAAAAAAGGAATCTTAGTTTAAAAAAAATCAGTGCAATAGTTCTCTCCCTAAAGTGTTCCTCAGGGAGAAAGCTTTCACACATTTCAATAACCCTTTCTAAAAAATCTGAATTTACATCTTAAATTCCTACACAGGAATTACACACCTTTTAATGGTTTACTGTAATTGTGAGAAAAAAAATCTTTATTATCTTTTTAAGTTTTCCTTATGTTAGCATGAAGGATAATAGGTTCTGAACAAAGGCTGTGTGCAGTGATGGTGCGTGCGTGCGCGTGTGTGTGTGTGTTTGTGTGTAAAATCATTAAATATAGTTCATTTTTCCCCCCAGAGGTAGGCTGATGTGATCCAAGTGCAGGTCATTTCATTGTTTGCAATGATGCATGTTGCTATATGCCAGGCTGGCTTTTGTACCTCTGATGATCATTATTAATGGAGAAAATCAAAGAATAATGAAGTCAGTTTGTACCAAGGGAAGGCTTCAGAATATCAAGGAGTCAAGAAGAAAGCCTCAAAACTCTGTGCCTTAAAAGAAGCAAAGGATTTTAATAGGCCGGTTGGTTTATTTAGCTCTGCCTGGGACACATTAACCAAAACGGTTTACTGAGTAACCCCTCTGAGGTAGGACTGCTAGAGAAGTAGACTAAAAAGAATTCAGGAGCTCACGAAAGCTTTATGTTCAGTGAAGCTGAGAAAAGCCCAAGCAGCAGAAGGAAGCAATGCCCACTGATTCGCATGAGTGCAGAAGGAGATAAGCGAATGTTCTAGGGTTGTGCTGCGTGTTCTGGGTCACTGCTTCCCAGACTTCAAGGTGAGGAAGGGTCCCTGGCAAGGGGGTTGGGCATGCAGACTACTGGGTGCTATCCACAGAGAGCTTATTTCATCAGCCCTGGAAAAACAAAGGAAATGATCATTTTAGTTAGCTAGCTCTGTGATGTAGATGATACTTCGAGGTATACTCTTCTAGATAATGTATTTGGTGAACATAAAATCAAATTTCAGACTAAATATTTTCCCTATTTATGCAAGGAATGGTATAGTGGGTATAGAAAGTATGGAAACTTCAGAAAATAGAAAGAAAAATAACTCTTTAATGCTCACTCATTGAGCATTCTGTGATGTTGTCTACTAAGTTCTTTTCACTTTTTGTCACATTGCAGTGGATCTTCCTCCATGGACTTCCCCAGTGTTACTGCCTTAGTGGAAATCAAAAGCCTTCAACTAGTAGTTCTCTTAAATCACACATTTCCAGCTTTAGGTTAGACACAGATATCTTCCCATCATCTCAAGTGTAAGCATTTCCAAAACCAAACCCACCTTTTTCACTATCAAAAGTGGCTGTTCATCTTTTTGTTAAGAGGAACAACATTCTCTCCAAACATGAAATGCTTTTTCAATAGTTTTGTTTTCTACATCATCATTTTCTACACCAGTTGCCTTGTTCTTCCAGTTCATTTTCTCACATACTATTTACAGTTCTCACTGGCCCCAACAAACATTAGGTGATGGGCATTCACGGACTGCAATAACCTTGATAATATCTACAATGTTCAAATACACTCACCTGACTTCACTGGAGCCTTGTGCATCTTAGCCACCACCTTACCACCCTGTGATCCCCGTGATGTTCCCAATGATCCAAGATGTGCAACTTAGCCTTTACATTGGGCCCTGCTCTTGGGGCCACCAAATCTCACAGTCTGGTCCTCAGAGAGTCTCTCTTGTGGTACTCAGTGTCCTTGCTGCCTTCATACTTAAACTACCAGAGTTGTGACTCATCCATACTGCACAGATCAGCCTCTCAAAACTTGAATTATTTTATGCATCATTACCACATCTGTCTTCCCCAAAATCTGCTTTCATTATCAGTCTCCCTGCTTTAAAACCTTCGTGGAGTACTAGACAAACTATCAAGCGTCTGCTATATGCTAAGCACTAAGCATGTGGAACACTGGAAAATTACCAAGATGAACTAGATCAGATATACATTTTTAAATATGCATGGTTTCTCTTATCTGAGAAACCAAAATTAAAGATAAAGATAAAGATAAAGAACAAAATTAAAGATAAAGATAAAGATTAAGGAAGTGGGGAGATAGATTTTTCTCAAAGGGGAAGGAGATCAAAAGATGGGGTAGGAGGGGGAGGGGAGAGGGAGGGAAAGGGGATGTAAAAAGGAATTAAAATGTGTTATGTACATGTACTGACTCCCCACAAAGAATGTAAACATTATGTACCGCAAACATGTGGTGCTAAAAAGAAAATTTAGGAGGGTTGATGTGAATATCAATAAGGATATGAGAAGGTGTAATATGACTAGAATAGAGGCCCAGAATATCACACAGTTCAGAGAGAAAATTTTATTGTGAGTGTTATGTAAGGTCACTGGGGGAGATGCACGCTTGCCTTATACTATAGCTTGGAAATCTGTATTTTTATGTGCTTTTCTGTGTCCCTAGTAACAACACTGATTTATGGCTTAATTCCATAATCTTCCCATTTTTCTTTCTTGAAAATGACCACCATTTCAATGAGTAACCAAATTTCTAATAGAGATGAAATTTCCTTTATCTTCAAACCTTCTTATTAGTTGCAATAGGTAAGCTGCTGTGGTACTTTACAGATTGTTTTATATTAATGAAGATAAAGTGTATGTTTTGAACTTTGCTTTTTTATGAAAATAAGTAATCAGAATTTCCCTTATCCTATGCAAAAAGAAAAATATGCTATACATTTTAATGTGTTCTTGTTTTATTACTAGAGTATTTTTTAAAAGATTACAAAAACATATTGCTTTATATCTTGCTAAACATTAGTATTATATTTTTCTATCCCTAGAATTGATTTTGTATGTCATTATTGCCATAACATTCTTTCATACGTCAAATCATTTAATACTTCCTCATTGTTCTATATTTAAGTGTTTAAATTTTTCACACTTTCATAAACAATGCTGTATCATCTATAACAAATGTTATTGTCCACAAAGTTACTTCTCATATTATTACCATAATATATATTACAAGAAGGAGATGTACGAGGGTTTAAATGGTTTAAAATTTTTAATAAATACACCCAAATTACTTTTCAAAGCATACTTTAAATGTTTTTATTCCTATCGATAAAAAAGAGAATGTTCATTTTACTATGCTTTTTCCACAACAATATTACTTTAATGCAAATTTAGTAAGCAAAAACTGTGTCTTTTCTTTATTTGATTACTATTCCTTTTGGCAACTAATTTTTTTAGGATCACTGTAGTATCAGTGAAAGTACTAATTATTCTACCTTGTAATAAGAGTGAAAATAAATGGCTGGTGCAGTTGAAAAGTCATATGGCTGGAGTCAGCAAACCCAAAATTATTTTCTCTACTGCCAGTTATTAGTTGTTGACCACAGGCCAACATTTTAACCTGATTTTGCTTTAGTATAATATCTAATAATACTATAAGTATATATGTCATGAGAATAAAATGAAATAATTGATGTAGAAGTGTGAAAAAATGAAATGACATAAAAATGTTGGTTGACGCTATTTTTGCCTCTTTAACCACCAATTTAGTTATAAGAAATATTATGGGTCTATTTTGGATAAAATTTGATAACCACCTTAATTCTACATTCAACTACATTTATCAATACTAATTACATGCTAGTCACACCATAGCTATTAAAGTTTAAAAAAAAGCAATTAAATTAGGAGGCCAGAATTTGAAAATTTTAGCATCTAAGAAAGGAGAAAGATGTATAAATTGAAAGACAAGACACCCATAAACACACACTCACGTGCACATATGTGTGTATAGAATATGATGCAATAAGAATTGTTATATCCAAGAATATTAAGAAAACAAAGTGGAAGCAAGGGTAAAACTTTGGGAAGGGCTCTTGTAGAATGAATATTTATGTTGAAGGCAAATGGAAAATTTCCAGGGAGAGAAAGGAGGAAAGTGACTCTGTAGGAAGGAGAATGAATAAAAGACAAAAAAGCACTAGGTATGAAGGACAAAGGAACACTGAAAAATTGGTATTACTGTATATCTAGGGTGTGAGAAGGCAGGAATCTGGTTGTAAAGGTCTTCACATGCTTTTTTAGAGAATCTGTACCTAATCACATGCAAATTAGTCTTAATGATTAATACTCTAAAACCCTATTTCAAACAGGCTAATATCTACTAAGATATAGGTATCTTTTTTATAGTATAGCTAGTGTGAAGATTTCTCCTTTTCAAGTATGAGAGTCAAGAAGAAAGCGTGTTTAGCGTGTCTCTGCTTAAGTCCAGGAAGCAGCTGGTGCTGAGCACTGATTCACCTGTTCTTGCAACAAGAGTATTAAGGGCCTACTAAGGACAAGGCGCTGAATCAGGCATTGGAGGTAGAATCAAGTCTCTGTGGCTTCTTAGAAATTGCATTCGAGTGGAAGAAATAGTTACTGGACACATAAAAAAGTAAATATGAATGAAACTAGCTATCATAATAAATGCTATGAAAGAAATAAATGAGGATCTTTATTCTTTCAAGTAGATTTTTAATGCCTATGTACTTTTCTAGGTTCTGGCACTTTAGTGATATATGAAACTGTTAAGGTCTCAAGGAGTTTACATGTTCCCAGTGAGTGATAAATTCGAGAGATTTAAGGAGGAGTTATATTTAGGTAGGGTGGTTCTATAGACTGAATGTTTATATCCTCCTAAAATCCATGTGTGAAAATCTAATTCCCAATGTGGTATCTTCAGAGATGAGGACTTAGTGGGGTGGTGAGGTCACGAAGGGAAAATCCCCATGATCTTCTAGAAGAAACATCAGAGTCCCTCCTTCTTGCCGCATGAGGACACAGTGAGAGACAGCGTGAGTGTTCACCAGACTCTGAATTTGCTGGTGCCTTGATGCCAAACTTTCCAGCTTCCACAACAATGAGAAATAAATTCTGGTGTTTATAAACTCCCCAGTTTATGGTATTTTGTTATGACAGGCCAAGCTGACTAAGGCAAATACTAAAGGAAAGCCCTTGTAAAGAGCGGCAACACGTAAAAAAGAACTGGAAAATGCAGGGCTGAAAGAACTGGAGAAAAAAAAGCATCCCATATAGTCAGAAGAGCAAATGCAAAGATTTTGAGACAGGAAATGAAATGGTTTCACCTATTGGAGGAACAGAAAGGGGACCAGCAAGCATGGCTCTGGTGCAGGGAAAGAAATGAAAAGTTTAAGGTTTCAAAGGTCACTCCAGTGCACACAGTAGAAAACTGGAGAGGGGTAAATACAAGCAAGTGGACAATTTGATAGGGTAGGGCTGTCACTTGAGTGAGCTCAGATAGGGTGGGAGCAAAGTAGAGGGATGATAAAATGATGGGATTGAGATGTGCTTTGGAGTTAAAAATTGTATAAAGTGATGATGAACTAGGTGTGCAAACTGAAGGAAAGATAGAAGACAAAGCTGTTTCTTATGGTTTGGGATTAAGCCACTCATGAATGTTAATACCATTTAATGAGACATAAGACTGGGGAAAATAACAGGTTTTGGGGAAAAACAAAGTCTCCATTTTAAATTTGAAATGCATATAGGTATCTATGCACAAACTTCAAATAAACAGAAGGCTACATGTGTTTCTTGGGGGAGAGATTGTTTCTGGAGACCTAAATCGGTGAGTCATAAGCTTTCCAAGTTAATTATGGCTCTAGAAAAGTTCTAGTCAGTAAAAGGAAGAGAGAGAGAAAACACAAGAAAGGAGGACCAAGAACAAAGCTCACAGTCACGGATTCTTAGAGCTGAAGCCAACAAAGGAGACTAAGAAATAACACAGGCATAAGAAGAGAAAGAAGAGTATTATAGAAGCTATAGAATGTGTGTGCGTGTGTGTGTATTTTTGCTTGTTTGTTTTGTTTTGTTTTTTGGTAGGATGAATTTCCTTACATCTTAATTCATGCAGTTTAGGTGGTCTGCGTCTCTCTTAACATACAGGCCCAACCCCCATCCTGCCCAGCTCTGGCTTGGCGTTGCCACCAGACTTGTTCGGTTGAAGTTTTTCCCATAAATTTTGCTAATATACACAGAAAAAAGGCATGTTTTTCTCATTAAGACCAGTACGGAAAAGGGTAATTGATATAAATCTAGAATTGCTAAAAGCTTTCTTACCATAAGAGGTAAACTTACCTAACAAACAAGATAGCATCAGAAGTGTGAGCTATGAGAGACAGAGAAAAATAGATACCTGATAGTATTGTTTGAACCACTCAATCCAATGGTGCCTTATTCCTTGAGCTTCCTGAATAAAAGAGCCAATAAATTCCTTTCATGTTTAAACAAGGCGATTTGAGTTGTGTTCCTGTTACTTGCAACCAGAGAGATGGGACTATCATGGAGGGCTGGAGAGACAGAGAGTTCAAGAAAGATAGAGTGGTTAATTGTGCCCAGAGCTATAGAATAGTTAAGAAAGATGGGAGTAGGTAGATACACATTGAATTTGGCAATGTGGCACCTTTGATACTGAGTGAGAGAGGTATTGGTGCAGTGGTCAGAAGTCTGACCACTGTGAGAAAACTACAAAAAAATGAAATTGGAGGCAGCAAAGGTGACAACTTACTGAAGAAGTTTTTCTGTGAATAGAAATAGAGGTCATTGGAGGGGACTATGGTGCCAAAAGGGGAGCAAAGCAGTATCTGATATTTATCTCCAATCATTCACTCATCGAATATTTATCAAAGGATAACTATCTGTGTGTAGAGCTATCCTAGACCCTAAAAAAATCTAGCATAACCAGCTCTTGTTTTCCAGCCAGGATTGTTGATGATAGACTCTTACATGAGAGTAAAAACAGTGTAAGAAAAGTCCCTGTAGGTGGGAAAATGTGGAAAAAATGAGGTCATTATTTTCTAACTCATAACATTTTATATTTCTGCAAAATATATCCTCAAAATTGCTCAAAAATGTTTGTCACACATTGAGGTGTTCCCAGTTACTACCAATGAAAGAGGATTTTTCTCACTCTGGATGATGCATTTAATGAAGAGCAATGGCAAGTCAGTTAGGTCATCTTTTAGCATCAGTTTTTTGGGGAATAAATGGTAACAAATGACTAAAAAGTATCAACTCAACTATAACAAAAATATTTATTGTTTTTAATGGACCATATACTCTTCAAGATGGTTAGAAGGAAGACATTAAAGTCTTGATATATAAGAAATCGGTTTCCAGTATGGAGATAAATCTAAAAATTTTGGTAGGAATCATGATAGGAATAGAGGAGTCCAGAGGACATTTTAGAAGGGGTGTCTGCACTGGAGTAGAGTCAGTGAATTTTTTTTTCCAGGAGGAAGTAAAGTTGGAATGAAGTCTGAAGTTATGTGTAGGATTAGCTGCCTTCTTTTATTTACAGCTTAAATTATTTCTCCCAGTAGGATCCAACCTGTTTATCTTTAGTGTTCTTCACACAGTAATACATAGTATATGCCAATAAATGCCAGGTTAGCTGTTTTTATCAGTAGACTAATATCTCCATATAAATATAAACAATTAATAAATTAATATTGATAAAGAAAAGGTAGGCAATAACTAGTTTGGAAAGAAACATTTTGGAGTTTTGCAAATTAAGTTTGAGATTCATCTCAGCATTTCAGCACTGTAATTCTGTGACTGTATTAGTTTGTCAAGGATATTATACCAAATTATCACAGACTGGCTAGCATAAACAACCTACATTATGTTTTACAGTTTCTGAAGCCAAGAATTCCGAGATCAAATTTAGAGCACTGTCTTCTGGAAAGAAAGAGCTGAAAACCAAAGTGGCACAGAGCAGCAGAGTCCTCTTAGAGATGCTGGCTGGAGTGATCCTCTAGGACTCTGGGTACAGACCATGCTGCTTTGGGACCTGAGGGTAACAGCACCGAGTACCGCCTCGCCCTTGGGTTTGAAAAGAGCACGCTGCGTACGTAGAGTCCTAGAGAAATCCCTCCAGCCTGTGTCTCCATCAAGACTTGTTGGCACTGTATGGGGACATTAAATTTCAGCTTCTTCCTTGTTCTGAAATGATAGGGCTCAAAAATCAAAAGCAAAACAAACCAAAAAACCTCTCCTCCTACAACTCGCCAGAAAATACCAAAACCTATCAGTTTGTGTAAGTGGAAGTCAAAAGTGGTCACCAGCCTCCAGTGCTGCCAAGAGCCAAATTCTGAAACCCATCCAGAGGCAAGCCATGCATCCTGCTCTGTCCCTTTTTTCAGAGATGAAGAAACTCAATTCCTAAGAGACCACTGTGGTAACTTTCCAAGGTCACTGTGATGGGCTAAATTGTGCTCCCTTGAATTGGATGTCAGAAATGTAACTGTATTTGGAGACTGGCTATAGAGGCTTTAAAGGGGTGATTACATGCAAATGGGAGCAGTTAGGAGAAGCCATAATTCAAGGAGATTGGTATTTTTATAAAGAAAAATCTGACACATAACCAGGTAGTAAGGAAAGACTATGAGAGAATGCAGAAAGAAGCAGCCCTTTGCAAGCCAAGGAGCGAGGCCTCCAAGAAACTGAGCTTGCTAACATTTAATTGTGGACTTCTAGCCTCCAGAACAGATAGAAAGTAAATTTCTGTTGTTTAAACGGTCTTTGGAATTTTATTATGGTGGCCTTGTCAACCTAATAGTCACAGAGTTAGACAGTAACTGAGGTGAGTTTTACATTTGATCTGCAGAAGTCTAAGCTGTGTTCTTTTCACAGTAGTAATTGCCTGCCTCTTCCTAACCAAACACACACACACTTTTTGGAGGTGCTGGGCATCAAATCCACTTCCTCAAGCATGCTAGGCCAGTGCTACCCCACTGGCAACGTCCCCAGTGCCTCTCAGCCAACAGCAATTTACTACTTGTGTATGTTTACAGAACAGTAAGAGCTTAACGATAAGTCCTACTCACACTCCAGGATTTGCTTAAACTCCACCTTTCTTTGGAAAACACTCACTGACTGGACCCGAGTGTGGATACCCCTTTCTAAAATTTCCTCTGAGGTCTTTGGTTTATTTTTATTATGATTCTTATCAAATTTTTGAATTGTTTAGATCTCTTTCCCCTTTGGGAACCACCTATCTCCCTACTTCCTATTATCTATCTTTTATTTTGCCCTTTAATTTTACTCTGGGTTTCTCATATAAGAGAAACCATGTGCTATTTAAGCTTGTGTGTCTGATTTATTTCACCTAACATTATGATCTTAAGGTGCATCCATTTTCCTACAAATGACTCAAGTTAGTCTTTCTTGATGTCAGTGTAGTACTCCATCGTGTGTCAGTACCACATTTTCTTTACTCATTCATCTATTGATGGACATATGGGCTGCTTTCAAGATTTACCTATTATGATTTATGCTTCTATGAACATGGGTGTGCATGGATCACTGTAATATGATGCAAACACTTTATTCCCCTTTCTTTATTCTCATCACCTTGCAGAGCATCAAGAATGTTATTAGCATGAAACACGTATGTTGAATTGATGCTTTATAATGGGGAAGAGAGCTTAGTCTTCTCACTTTTGAAAGGAACATAACACTAATCTTTCATTTCCATGCAATTCCTACCCATTAGATAGCTTCACCGTGGTCAGAAACAGCCCCCACTTCTGAGTGTTCACAGAAACGCACTTCTATTTCTTGCACAGTGATATGTCAGCATTTGTAGGTCACTTGTAGCTACTGTGGTTTTGTTCAGCTCTACTTGACTCTGCTCCATGTGTCTTCCTATTTCAGTCACTTTATGGGACGTGGTATTTTCACAGCAGTGAGGGAGGAATAAGAGAGCTGATGGAAACAAGTGATGTCTCCAGAAGCTGCCATTCCATTGTGGGGAACAGCAAGTGTTCTCACAGGCCACTGATCAAAGCAAGCCTTGTGGCCAGGCCAGACATCCAAAAGGCACAGACATGTACAATAGCTGTGTGAAGAACAGCAGCGAGATGGCACATACAATCTCCTTTCAGGGAGAGAGGGGGGAATATTGCAAATAACAATACAACTCAAGACATGCTAATGTTTACTAATATTTTGAAAAAGCTTAGCCCTCATCTACATAAAATGCTCGTTTACCTGGGTGAATCTTGTCATTCTACTTTCCTAAGTTGCTGATTCATACGCTGGTGATTTACTTCACTATTGTTGCCATTTAGAGTTGCATAAACAATTGGGATTTCTGTAGTATTAGAAACATCAAGTCGATATGCAAAGCAATCATTTTCAAAACCAGAACTTGATCCCATTATATATTTTAATTATATAACTGATAACCTTCTGCTTTGTTTTCATGCTCACCGTGGAAACATCTCACTCCTTCACCTGTCATTTCGTCATTCTTTCATTTGTTCATTATCACTTATGCAACGCTAAGTATGCATTGTATTTGGCATTGGAGAGACAAAGATGAATATTCTTTGCCAACCTGGAGGAGCTCACAGGCTAGAGGGTATATGGATGTGTGAAAAATAATTACAATATTTAAGATGAGTGCAAAGATGAGAAAGATAGGTGTGTGTGATAGAAAAGGCTATGTCCTCTAGAGCCGGCCTGCACTCCATTCTCAACAATTACCAGGTGTGTGACCTCGGGCACTTTCCAGAAGCCCTCTGTGGCCTAGATTGCTAATCTATAAAATAAAGATTATTGCACCTATGTTATTGGTATTGTTTTAAAATGAGAATTGGGAATAACAAGTATAAGGCAGTAGCTAGAGTTTCAGAACATAGTAAGTGCTCAGTGGAGGTGATGTGGTTTATTATATTATGGTAGTTATTGCAAGTTATGGCAGTTCAAAATACAGTACTTCAGTATGAAATGAGGAGATACTGCTAGGAAAATTTTTTCCTAAAGAGTGACAGTTGATAGGGAAATGGATTCAAAACAAAGGGCTAGATGGCAAGTGGGAAGGGACAAACATGTGAGTCTGGGTGTTGCTGAACACAGAATGCAAAGGGGTGGGGAGAAACTGGCAAGAGATGAGTATGTGAGCATGGGGCGAGGCAGATGATGTTTGATTGTGTGCCATACAGGAGAGCACTTGGCCTTATGACTCTTCCCTTATAACTGTATATTACTTTATAGCTGTCTGGCTCTCTTCTACCCCCTTCTCTCATGTCATACTTTCACCTATAATTTGTGACAATTAGTCCCGGAAGTCTTTTTGGCAGTCATTAGATTAAATCGTTTCTCCTGTTCCTTCCCAATCTCCCACCCCGCACCCGCCTTGGTTCGTCTCTCACCTCTGCTCTGAGAGTTTATCTTAGCTCACCGCTGCCTGGGCTGGGAGATATTCATCATGACTTCTCTGTTCTTCTTTAGATTTCTAATTTCAGGAGTGAGTTAAGGATCTGTTTAATGAGCTCATTCTCAAGACCAATTATTTTTATTTTGGAAATACAGACTTCCTTTGAAATTGCTTGGCAAAATATTTTGTTTCCCTCTTTAAACTCTTTAGTGTTCTTTCTCCATCCTACCATTTCCTTCACCATATCTGATTTTGAAATTGCTTATTTCTATTTCTGAGTATTTTTTCTTCAGCAAAACATCCATTCCTTCAATCCTTCAACACAAGCAGGTGGAGTTTGAGCTTGCTCTTTGGTAACAATTTCTGGCCTTTAATTCTGAAACAGTCATAAAAACCCTTTCAAGTGCAAAACAAGAATTGTTCAAATTTTTGTCCCTTTCTACTGTTGGCAGGTAGAAGGGGCCCTTGGAGGCTTTGCCTGTTGTTTCAGGAAAACACAAGTACTGTCCAGGTCAAGGATTCTGTGTCCTGCCTTTGGAACCTGCACATAATTAGTGTGCAAGAAAATGGCTTCAGAAGCTATCTTTGTAAATTTGTTATCCAGTGTGGGTGTCCAAATTTACTCTTTTGCCCTTTCACTTGTTTTCTCTATTTCTATTGTTCAGCTTTCTTCTCCTTCTATTATTACTATTACTATTGTTGCTGTTATTAGTGCTAGGGATCCAACACAGGGCCCTGAGCGTGCTAGACAAGTGTGCTACCATAGACTACTATGGAGCTACACCCTGCCTCCCTGATTATTTTTTGATTGTCATACATTCTAATAAGATTGGCATTTTTATTTTACTTGTGTATTTCTTATTTGTAACTTTGGGTGATTTTTTTCTTTGTTTTTCTTTTTTGCCAGTAAGGGTTTGCCCTTTATTTTTCCAAAGTTTTCAAAGAACTCTTCACAATATTTTCATCAGCATTACGTTTCATCTTCAACAATCTTAGGGATTTTATGTATTGTATGTATTTATAGAGTCAGCATTATTGAAGTATGATTACATAGTATAAATATCCACAATTTTTAAGTGTATAAAACTGGTGAGCTTTGACAAATCTATACATATACCTGTGTAAGCACCAGTCCAATAAAGATGGAGAACATTGTAATCAACCAAGAAACTTTCCTGCTGGCCATTCAAATCAGTTCCTGAAATCACCAATCTGTACTCTGTCACTCACTAAGCCTTTGCCTTTTCAAAACTTTCATCCAAATGGAATCATATGGTGCATCTAGTCTTTTGCATCTAGCTTCTTTCACTCAGCCTAATTTTTTGTAAATCAACTATTTTGTGGCATATATCAACAATTTATTCTTTTGGGGGGCTATATTAGTTACCTTTCTAAAGTCAGTAGTTTGCAAAAGAGCAGATTTAATATAGGACATTTACGCATTACAACATTCACACATATAAGCCAAATGCAGGAAGAGTGAATAATGTCCATCTATGAACTGGAGATCTGAAAGATCTAATCAAGGGCTGGGAGTCCACAGCAATGTCCCATGTATATCTGTGTCTCCACTAAAAGGCTGAAGAAATCTATACTGGAATCAGGATACCATGCTCTCAGCAGAGATGAAGACCAGAGCTCCTCAAAGCGAACAGCAGCCACTGTCGATGACAGCAAGGCCCGGAGCTCCTTCTGTGATGAGAACAGCTGAGTTCCCTTTGGAAGATCCAGCTGCAACAGAGTTTCTCCTGGGAGACAGCCGGCACCTCTCTTCTGCTCTCGTTCTCCTTTATGTTGTGTCAGCGACAATTTTCAGGTGGATCCTGTACGCCCAGAACCACACCAGCTCAGTTCTACTGCACACTCCTGCTCAAGTTGACCACAATAATAAGTCCACCACAGGGGCTGAGTAGTATTGTATTTGCAGAATTTGCACATCCATTTACTAATTCATGGTCATTTGGATTGTTTTGGTTTGGGGATAAAAATGAGTACAGTCGTTGTGAACATTTGCATGCAAGTTTTCCTATAAAACATACATTTCCTATAAAGCATACATTTTCATTTCTGTTAAGTGCTGAGGAGAAAGATTGTTGGGTCATACAGCAAGCGTAAGTGATGGTACCATTTTGCATTCCCAGCGGCAATATATGAGAGTTCCTTGTCTTCACCAATATGTGGTATTGCCATTTAAAACCATTAGCCACTTTACTGAATATGTTTTGATATTGTGGTTTTAATTTACCTTTCATTAGTGACTAGTAATTTCATGTGCTTACTTGGCATTCATATATTTCTTTGATAAGATATGTTCGACTATCTTGCTGATTTTTAATGTTATTTGCCTTCTTATTGATTTATAAGGTTCATTTTTAAATTCTGGGTGTAAACCTTTTATTAGTTACATTTTTGCCAAAATTTTATCCCAAGTTGTGTTTATATTTTATTTTCTTAAAGATGTCTTTTGAAGAGAAAATATTAAACTTGAGATAAAATGTTTCAGTTTTTCTTTTATGATTTACATTTATAATCTTTATTCTTACATTTAGGTTGTATGCACCAATTTGAATTATTGTTTTATAATAATACCAATAAGTTTTGATGCTTTTTTTTCCTGTGCGGATATCCAATTGTTATTATCTGTTGAAAAACTTTACTTTTCCATTAAGTTATCCCATGCATTAAAAATCAATTATTTCTGTATTAGTATGCACATTGTTAGGCTGTGTATTCTTCTCTTGATCTATGTTTCTTCTTTGTCAGTAGTGTACTGTCTTGTTAATGTGGTTAAAAGGAAACTTTGAAATCAGCTATTACTAGCTTTTGAAATTTGATTTTTTTTCAAATTATTTCAGCTATTTTAAGTCCTTTTGCATTTCTACATAACTTTCAGAATTAATGTCACTTTTTTTAAAGCTGAGATTTTGATTGAGATTTCATTGACTTATAAAGACTGGTAGGAGGGAACTGACATACTGAAATATCAAAACTTTTGATCCACAGACATATTAAGTCTCTCCATTTTCTTTTTGGTAATGGTTTATGGTTTTCAATGTACATATCTTGCACATATTCTCATAAATTTATCCTTCAGTATTTAAATTTATTCTTAAGTATTTATCCTTAAGTATTTAAGTATCCTTAAGTATTTAAGTATTCTTAAATATTTATTTTAAGTATTTAAGAGTTTTGTTACTATAAATAGAATTCTTGTTCTCTTCAACTTCTAATTTTTCATTGGATTTATACAGAAATGCAATTGTGGTCTTATACTGATTTTGTCTTCTGTAACCTTACTGTACTCATCTATTAGTTCTAATTGCTTTCTTGCAGATGCCTTAGGATTTTTCTATATGGAAGATAACATTGTCTGTGAATTTAAATCTGTTTTACTTTCTTTCTTTTTAATTAGTTTTCCTTTTGTTTTTAAGTGCCATATCTCCTCCTTTCTTTTTCTTTCTTTCTTTCTTTCTTTCTTTCTTTCTTTCTTTCTTTCTTTCTTTCTTTCTTTCTTTCTTTCTTCTTTCTTTCTTTTCCTTCCTTCTTTCCTTCCTTCCTCCCTTCCCTCCTCCTCCTCACTCTCCTCGTCCTCCTCCTCCTTCCTCTCTCTTTTAATAATAAAAATTTTATGTTAGGTTCTTATTTGCACCCAAAAGGGCTTAATGTATTTTATTTTTATTTTCATTCAATTCAAAATGGTTTCTAATTTCCCTTACATTTTCTTCTTTAATATAAAGGTTGCTCAGAAATACCTTGTATAATGTCCATATATTTAGGTATTATATACAGGTCTTTCTGCTACTAACTCATGCATTTGAAAATGAAGTATTATTGCTATTGTTGGGTGGAGTGTTGTCAAATCTCAAATAGGTCAAGTTGATAGAAAGTATTGTTTAAATCTTCTATAATCTTACTTATCTTTGTTTCCTTGTCCCATAAGTACCTGACAGTTAAGTCTTGAAATTACCAGCTATACTTGCTGATGTTTCTTTCTCCTTTTAGTGTTACTAGTTTTTGATCAATTTGAAGTTTAGTTTTTATATATGTATATATTTGGGGGTTTTATGTTTTTGGATTAACAGACTCCAGTATCAGTATAAAATATTCTTTTATCCCTGGTAATGTTACTTGTTATATTTTGAATTATATTAATATAGCAATGCTATCTTGTTTATTTACTTTTTAGTGGGCATGCTGAGGATTGAACTCAGGGCCTTGCACTTGCTAGGCAAGTGCTCTACCATTTGAGGTAAGTCCCCGAGCCCCTTGTTTATTTACTTTTAACTTATATGTGTCTATTTAAATATGAGTTTCTTTTTTACAGTGAACTGATGAATTTTGCTTATCCAAATCTAAAAATCTATCCACTAATGATTAGATAATTTACATAGTTGGTATAATCAGTTTAAATCTAACATCTTGCCATTTATTTTTTATTTGCCCATCTGTTTCCTTTTAAATTTCATGCTATTCCCTTTTTTGCCATTTTATGATTAATTGTATTTTTTCAGTTTCTGTTGTATCACCACTCTTAGTTTACTAACTACGTATTTGTTTTTAAGTATTCTTTTTAGTATTTACTATAGCCCTAGACTATAAATACTTAATCTGTCATTGTCTACCTCCAAAGAAAATCACACCCATTTATGTGTAGCATCAGAACTGATTTCCTTGGTTTGTGCCATAGTTGTCATATATTTTGCTGTCACATTTGTTGTAAATCAGACAATACATTATTTTCAATTTGAGGAATAAATTCATTTCAAGGAGATTTTTCAGAGAGGGTTAAAATGTGTTATTTCTTACGTGTTTATTCTTTGTGTTATTTTTATGTGCGTGTATCCATATTTCCATCTAGCACCATTTTCCTCCTGTCTGGAAAATTTCCTTTAATATCTCTTGTAGCTCAGTGTTCATTTTAACTGCCTTTTTGAAACATTTTTTTTGGGGGGGTGTTATTTTAGCTTATCATCATTTTGAAGCTTGTGTCATTTCTCGTGAGAAAAAAGCCCAGTTTAATTTTATCTTTTCTTCTATACATAATTTGTGCACCCAGCTGTTTTTAAACTCTTCTCTTTGTTATTTATTTTTAAAATATACTTGTTATATGCCTTGGAATCATTTTTAAAATATTTATTAGTTTGGGTCTATTGGAATTCTTTAATCTGTGGATTAATACTTTACATAATATCTGAAAACTTTGGGGCCATTATTTCTTCAGAAAATACTTTGTGTTCATTCCTCTTCTTTCTTTCTGGAACTCTAAATGCACCTGTATGTTTTTCTGCTTGATATCATTTTACAGGTTAATGTGGTTCTGGTAATTCCCTTCTGTTCTTGTTCTCTCTGTGCTTCACTTTTGATTGTTTCTATTCCTGTGTCTTCAAATTTGCTGGTTTTTCTTCAATGTCTAATATGCTGCTGATTATATCTAGTGGGTTTTTAAAAAAAATAAACATAGTTTTAAAAATAAATATCGAAGTTCAATGCTATTCTTTTTTCCATTTCTATCTTTCTCATGCTCATATTTTTTTCAAATTCTTGAATTTGTAGTCATATTTAAAATGATTGTTTTAACATCATTTTCTGCTAATTATACCATGATTATGCTATGATTTGTAGTCATTTATTATTATTTTCTTTCTCCTGACAATATGTCTTATTTTTCTGTTTCTTTATATGCCTCATAAGTTGTGATTGGTTGTTGGATATTACAACTTCCATGTTGTTAAGTGCTAGATTTATTTTTTGTATTCCCTTAAATCACGTTGGAATTTATTCTGTGTTTAGTTTTTTGGAGTCAGTTTCTCCTTTTTGGACCTTCCTTTTAAAGTTTTCTTGGGGTGGACTCAGAATGCCAGTTAGCTAACGACTAACTTAGCCTCACTTCTCAGGCAGGTCTCTTGTGAGGATTCTGTCCTATGGCTTGCGCATGATGAGATCATTCTACTTCTACTGGTGTATAGACTTCCCGTCCTGAGTGAAGTCCAGGAACACTCAGTGGACTGTTCTCATGTAGTTTTTCTTCCCAAGGTCATGGAGTTTCACTGCACGTATGCATAAATCAGCCAGAAATTTGATACATGACCTATTTAGATGTCCGGATTCTTTCTCTTCCTAATCCTCTCTCTTTAACTCTCCTTACTCTGGTATTTGACTCAACAAATTCTAGCAGACATGGTCTCCCTGAACTCTAATCACTCAGTGAGAAGGTTGGGCTCCATCTGTGTTTTTACCCCTGCCCTGTAAACTGAGATCTGTCTGCAAGCATTAAACTGGTATAATTACAGGATCCATCTTACTTGCTTGTGTCAAGAAGTTAGGTTATTGGGAGCGTGCCCTTGAAGGGGATGTTGATGCACTGGATCTTCCTATCTCTGTTTTTCCACCTGGCTGCCATGAGGTCAGCAGCCCCACCCCCGCCACAGGTTCCCACCATGATGTATCTCCTTACCACAAGCCCCAACACAATGGAACTGATGGACCAGGGCCTGAAACCTTCGAAACTGTGAGCCAAAATAAACCTGTTCTTGGGGTTGGGAATTTAGTTCAAGTGGTAGAGTGCCTGCCTCACAAGTGCAAGGCCCTGAGTTCGATCCCCAGCACCCCCCTCAAAATCATACAAAATAAACTTGTTCTCCTTATACATTGTTTACCTCAGGTATTTTGTCACAGCAACAGAAGCTGATTAACATACCTTCCTTAAAAATCCTCCTTTACATTTTAGATTTATCCCTCTAGTTTCTGATATGTTAATGTAGGAATAGTGCTACCTGGTGACCATTTAAACTTTTTCTTTACTTTTAGTAGGAATATAAAAAATTAATATATGCCTGTGTCAAATATCTCCTAGTAATCTGGTGCTCATAATTTTCTTCATATTTCTTTTCTATCTCATTTTCCCAAGGTATCATAGAAATTTCTTCCAAGCTTTAGCTTTATGACATTTAATGAAGGTATAAAATTTCTAAACATCATTTCTTTGCAGTTTTTAGGTGCCATAAATATCCATAAATTAAATCATTACCCATCCTTGGTTTCTTCTAGATGGATATTTCATATATTCTATATCTTTCAAAACAGAATTAACAGTAAGCGTAGAAAGCAAAAAGTTTAGATAAATGTATTCTTCCTTTTGTCTTACTTAGTTCCTTAAATATGAGGAGGGTTTGGATTTAGTATATCGATTTTCAGGCATTCAACCTAACAATTTAAGTGTTTTTCTTTCTTAAATAAATTGTAATAAAACATAAAATGTAAAGTAATTTTTAAGGTGCTAGCAGTTGTGTTAAAATAAGCAAGTAGATTTGGCATGAAAGCAATTTCCTGTTATGAGAATGAAGATAATTCCACCAGCAAATGCTGATAGTTTAATCAATTCTGACTTGAATTTTGCAGTTTGCATGTCCTACCATGTACAGTCACAAGGAATTTAAGGTATGAACACACTAAAGATACTCTTGTGTGTGAATTTTATATATGTTTTACATTGGTTCTTATCGGAGGGACTGGATTCATTTTTCAAAAACCAATTAATTCATTTGTGGTAGTGGGATGGGTCTGATTGGCAGGTGCAATATTGTAAAGTGGTAACTAGAACATGTGTCCTTTTCTTAGTTTTACCTTGGTGAAGTGATTCTAGCAGTCTGAGAATGACAGATATTTGAATCTTTAGGGAATAATAGAAAAGCTGAAAGATATTATTATCACACAATAGATTTTGTGTCACTTTTTCTTCTCACTAGAAAGCAAGATGTGAAAATGTGGTTTGCTAACTTTAGTGCTTTTTAGCCTAACACAGCCTGTGCTTTAAACCCCAGAGAGTTTTTTGGTGCTTATTACATAGACTTTAAAACCTAAGCTAACATTAGATGAAAACTGCACTTTTATTTTGCTGCTGTATTATGCTAGATTCTTAGGGAAAAGCCACTGACATATACTGTGACAAGCCACTGATCCAGAATGGTATTTAAATTGTTGCTGAGTAGGTTAATATTTTAAAATCACCTTTATGTTGTGGCTGGCAATAAATCTTAGCAATGTTTGATTGATAGGTTTTTTTTTTGAAACTCACTTTGCTTAAAAATTAACCTATTTTAAAATTGATAACTATATCTCAATCACTTTTAAGAGACATGAGTGAGTTTTAAAAAGACAGTATATAGTTTTTCACACTAAACGACTATCTTTTTCCACAGTGGCAAGCCTATTCTTTTTACTTCAGAGATATATACAATCCTGTCCACAGTCATCTATCCAAATTGCACGCTATTCAGTACACCCTTGAAGTAACCTTTGCTTGGGAGTGTATTCTTTGGAAGGGTAAATCCCAGGAAAAATGATAAAGCTTACATTGAGTTTTCAAGTCAAGAGTCTACATTTGTGATGAGTAATCCGACTTAACAAATTTTGATTACAACCTTTTGTTTTGTACAAGGAATTCCAATTCATAATAGTATAAAGCACATAATAGTATAAAGCACATCTCCATACACTGATTTTAGGATGTTTTTCTTAGAAGCTGGGGTTTGGAGGGGATCAGTATGGCAAGTTCTACAGCCCTGTGGGGCCTTATCTAGCCACAACCAGACTGCCGGCTGTATGGGAATATAGTGGTACCTTGAGCTGTTCTGGATGTAGAACTTCTCCACCCAGCTGAATGGAACAGAGAAAAAATTCCACAAACATGGGGGAAAAATCCAAGATGGGGAAAGGCAAAGGTCCACATGACATTTATCATTTTAGCTTTCTGATGGGACTCAAATAGAATATCTTGTTAGAATACTTTTATTTCACAAGAAGTATTTAGGCCTACATATTTTATTTTTCCTGAATGAAACTACAGAAAGAAAAAATTAAAATGATGAGAATCTGATTTCCAAATGTTTGCCCCAGGGATGTTCCCTTGCTAAATACTCTTTAATTTTTTGCGTAGCTGTGTTTACATACACGTCTACCTTTGTGCCTCCAGTAACCTTGTAATATAAAGCCAAGTTGTCTTCGATCTTGAAGACAGTACAACCCAATGGATAGAATAATAAACAATCAGTTTTTCATGTGCCCCTGAAGGCTGTGAACTCGATAAGCTCTTTAAGCTCCTTTGTATTGGCAAGCATACCTTGCCTCTATGACAAGACAATCCTATCTGGGCTGGAAAGTGTGGAGAAGGACTTTTCTAAAACTCATGTCTAATAGGGGTGTCAATCTCTCTACCCATTATCTCTTCTCCAGTGCTTAAAACTTTTCATGTTTCTATTTTTCCCATAATATTGTCCACATTTTTTGACACTGAACAAACAGACCTTTATGACTCAACTCTTTTCTGACTCAGCCTTGCTATGTTTAACCCCCACCCGGCCTATGAACACACCCATATACCCAAAGCTAGTATGCTGCAGCCTATTGAAACATTATCAATTTCAAGAAAGTTCCCTTCTACACATGTGCTCACTTCCACACACAAACTCAGAAGGTCCTTGTTCTTTGAAACTTCTCCTCATTCCGTAGCTCTACTTTCATGTCATTCCACACACAAATCCCTTTTGTAATTGCTTAGAACTGAGTTAGGGCCCCTTCTGGGTTTCCTCTTAGTTCACTGTACCTGCCATGCACATGACATCTGCTTATCATAAGAGCGAATCCTGCTCTTTGTGGACTGTTTCAGTTACTTACTGTTTCAGTTTACTTGGGGAAACACAGTTTCCCCAAAGGCAGAAAGTATGTCTTATTCACCATTGTATCCTACAAGCCTAGCACTCTTCCTGGTTTGTTGTAAATGCTTAATTTTGTATGGCTGAATGCATCACTAGTTTTAAGTGATATGATTTGAAAATTGTGAGTTTTGTGTTTATGTACCAGTAAAATAAGAAGATAACTTCCTAAGACTATGTAGATTGCATGGAACTATAGTTGTGCTTTGAGAATGATTGCTTGAACAACACAAATAATTCTGAATCTCGTACCTCACCATTCCATGGGCATATTTCAACTCCAAAAATATCAAAGAGTGATGGTCCCTGATCATCGAAGGGCATGGAAGTTGCATTGCCAAACATTTTAATAGTCAAGAATGCTGAACGTTTTGTTGAACTAGGAAGTATCAACAAAACTGAATGTTGAGTGTTGTAAAACTGAATATAAATGTATTTAATAAGAGTTTCTCATTCCTTTTCCATTAACTTTTATAGACTCAATAGGTTTTAATTAGGAATATTGTCCAGAATGCTAGACTTCTAGCACTGCATCATTTGGAACTACTTTAGGGTAAAACATTTCCCTTCAAAACTATGTTTTTCCCATAATTTATGGAGTTATCAAACTCTGAAAAATATTATGTCTTAAAAAAATTCATGATCAATACTTCAAGGTATTTGGAGTTGGGCAAATGCATAAGAAAGAGTGTGAAATTATATATTATTGAGTAAATATTAATAAAATAAAGATAACATAGCTTCCTACATGAAAGTGATTCAACTGCAGTGCTTTGTATTGTGGAAGATTATAAATTCTCAAGAAAATTATAGATTATAGTGAATTTATCAATAATAGCATAAAATGTTTTTTGTGAGCCAAGAAGCTGTAGCCAAGCAATGGAATATTCTTTGAGAATAAGCAACACGAGACTGAGAATACATTTGCTAAATATATTTAGTGGCAAAATCATATTTTGGCCTTGAATAGAGGAGAAAATAGCTATGAATGTTTGGCTTAATCCTCGGTTTGCCAGTTAAGAGCTTTGGAAGTACATACACTGAACTTCAGTGTTTTTACTACTGTGTTTATTACTGGGAGGCCTTTCCTTTGGGCATGTTCTATACATCCAATCAAGTACCATAAAGTTAGAAGCACAGAAGCGAATCCTTTCATGGGAAGACCCAGAGCACTTTGGTCAAGGGGAAATTGTCTCCTCAGCTAATTGTGTGCTATTACGTTCATTACAATGTTTCCTAACTACCTGTTTGCTCTTAATGACCTACTTGCGAATATAATTGCCCCAGAGAACAGCTAAAAAATATTAAATTTCCTGAATATTCCTAAAGTTGGCCTTGTCTTAGAAGACAAGGTTGAGAATATTTTTCAGAAGAAGAGACTGATATAGAATGATGCAGACTGGTGTAGACTGATGACCAACATATGGCAACAATCCCATGAACGTCACCAGTGATGGTTACACTCCAATGAGGTACGTGGATGGTGACGAGTCAAGCATCTTGAGACAGGAATGCCATCATTCTGAATAATTTACAGCAAATATTGTTATAATTGAATCAGTAAGCCCATTTTCCCCAAAATCTTAAACTTTTTTTTTATCTTCTTGCACAACTACATTGGCCATTTAACAAACTTGATAGCACACATGCAATTACTTAGGCTACACAACTGGTGGCATTGAACTTTTTTCAAGTGACTGGGAGAACTCTTGTTTTTTTTTTTTTTCCCACTTTCATGTCATCTGGTAAAGATTACTTTTTGATGATTTGATAAAAACAAAACAAAACAACCTTTGGCCTGGGTCTACAGCTGGACTAAGTTCCCAATTTTGACAGTGCTGAGTAGCTTTGTGAAAACTTCTTTTTTATTGTCTTTCTTTTTGTCTTTTACCCTCATCTATGAAGAGGGATGAATGGGTCCATCCGATTTTGAAAGGTTTTCTTGTCAGTGGTTTATTGGTTCAGGTCAAAGTGTTCAAAACACTAAGCCAATGGCTTTGTGGGTCCCAGTGACGGTGTAGCTAATGTTGTATGGAAGAGATGCACACATGGCGCTGGGCATCACACTGTACAGGCGAAGTTAAACACAGGGGCTAAAATGTTCATTACTTTGCTTTCTGGATCACACAGAATAGGATGTCGGACATGGGAATCTCATAAGCCTACCCTGGGCAGAGCCATGAGGGGCTGAGGAAAGCTGGATAATGTGAATAAATGATAAACTCTTGTCATACATCTGTTCTTAATCCAAGAACAGAAAATTGGGTTAGTATCAATTTAATAATTTAGAAAGAATTGACACCCTTAGTAATAGCAATCATTTACTAAGCTAGCAATGTCGGAGTGTCAAGAACTGTGCTAAGTGATTCAAATATTTCCTTATTTAATTGCCACAACAACCTCATTGAGTATTCACCCTTATGAGAAAAAGAAATGAATCCAGACAAGTTTCATAATGTGTCTAAGGTCATAGAGATGGTAAAGTGACATGACAGGAATATTACAAATCATGTGCTGTTCTTACACAATGGTTTGCTTCCATGCGTGAGGTATTAGAGATACAGAAGACACAAAGAGGAAATATGGCTCCTAAGTCTACTATTTCAAGTGAGTATTTAATGAGAGTAGACAACATCCTCAATAACTTCCATTGAGAATGCTCATGGAAAATTAACCTGAGCAAAAAGGCGTCATAAAATAATATAGTCAGCATCTATATAAGTCAGTGCCTTAAAATAGTCAGCATCTCATCTACCCGAGGAATCTTTCCTGTTACTTGCTAAATCTTTGTCCTAGGTGCACACATCTGCACTTATTTACTGGATGTAATCAATGGACCACTTACGGGTGTGTGTGTCAGACCCTCTTAGCTCCTAAGGAGAAGGTAGTGATCACACAGAAAAATGCTTTCTCTGTGGAGTTTTATTACAGTGGCAAAGACAAGCAATGAAAAGTAAAAAAAAAGAAGACATTCTTATGAAAAAGGTAACAGTAGAGAGTGAGGAAATACTAGTTTGAGTGATCAGGGAAGCACTTTCTGAAAAGCTGCTGTTTGAGCAGACACCTGATGAATGAAAGACGCTGAACAGGGAAAGTATCACCTAAAGAATGTCTCAGGTCTAAGATTATGTGTAAGGAAGACACTTGGTATATGTAATACAATGTGTTCTGACCTCAAATAATAGATAATAACAACTATTTAAATCTTTACAAAACTTAGATTTTAATTTTAATAATTAATAATTTTTAAAGATGTAGTTTTTTTATCTAAACCAGCTGTCTTTGAATAGGAAGGTAATTTTTAGTGATTAAATGTTATAAATGCTGCAATTAATATCTCCTTGTATATAACTTTTGGCTTTTGTTGGATTATTTCTTTAGAGTTAAATAATTGAATGTTTTCATGATTTTTATGCTATTTTTTCAGATTCTATTTTTTATTAGTACATGTGTAGGTGATGATTACATTCTTTGTGAGGAGTTGGTACATACCTGAATTCTTTTTTTCATACCCTTTCCTTCCCCTCTCTAACCTTCCTTCCATCTCTTGATTCTTTCCCATTTGAAAAAGATCTATTTCCCTACTTCCTATTTTCTGTCTTTTATTTTGCTCTTTATTTATATCTTGGGTTTCTCATATAAGAAAATCTGTGAGATATTTAAGTTTGGATCTTTATGCTAATTTTTAAAAAGAATTTTATTATTATTCCTGAAATTATAATTGGCTATTTGGATTACTGCGAACTCTTAATTACTACAGGGTTAGCCATACTTCAGCGCTGAAATATGGAGAAAAACTTATCAGGATACACACATTTTTACAATACAAACAATAGATGTTCTTTCATGAAGAGTTAGAAGATAAAAGTAGCAACAAAAACTATATTGTCATTGAGATGTAATCACTAGTGGGCATATGTACCTCCTCTCTCTACTGCTTTTTCTCTCTATGTACAAGTGTGTATCTGTCGTTCTTCATTTATTAGTGATCATACAAATCTGTCCATAAATTATACACTCAATTAAGTAGGATGTTTGCCATTTTTGTTTTACACTGAAATGTAAGCTATAAAGCCAAAGAAAGTACCTGATAATTTTTGCTTCCTAAATTGAACACTGTACTTAGTGTTGAAGAGAAGATTTAAGAGAATCATAGAATTTTGAAGTCCAATGTTAGGTACTATCTGATTTACTCAATTTATTTCATGAAGGGGGAAATGGACCAAACACACTTTGCTTTTTTCAAAGTCACATGGATAATTTGTGGTGATCTGAAATTAGCGCAGAGGACATGGGCCAGCTAAGCTAGTATTCTAACAGTCCTTCTTGAGATGAATTTATACACGTCGTCTAGTCTTTCTAGAAGGCCCGTTGAACTGATTGCGTATACTCTTAAAAATTTACAAGTATTGTGCTAGAATTTCTTTAGATTCTTTATTAAGTGAAATTCATATAACATGTAATTAACCATTTTAAAGTGTATAATTCTGTGGCGTTTAGTGCATTTGCAGTGTTGTACAGCTATTCCTCGCCCTCTCTCTAACTTCGAAGATTTTCTACATCCCAGTGTATCGTGCGTCTCCTGCATGAGCTCATTTCCCAGCCCATCCTCTGGCAGTCACTAACATATTTTATGCCTCTATGGATTTTCCTATTCTAGATGTTTAATATAAAAGAAAGCATGCCATATGTGACTCCCTTTTTGGGGGGGTGCTGGGGATCGAACTCAGGGCCTTTGCTTGCTAGGCAAGTGCTCTACCACTGAGCCAAATCCCCAACCCCCGTATGTGACCCTTCTTATCAGCTTCCTTGACTTAGCATAGTGATTTTTCAAGGTTTATCCATTTTGTACCACGTATTTCATTCCTTTTGATGGTAGAATGATATTCCATTGCATAAATATACCATACTTTATTTATTCATTCATCCGTCAATAAACATTTTTCCTGCAGAACTTTAATAAATCAAATCTGGATTTATGGATATATCAAATCTGTTTCTCTACTCAAATCTTGAAATTACAAGCTCTATAATTTCCAATTTAATCCAGTATCAGCTTAACTATACTTAACATTTCTTTGCCATTCATTCTTCTTAAATCAATGAGTTGATGTGTTAATGCTGTAATAAATTTTCCCATCATGTGTTAATTTCTATTATTAGCAATTCGTAGAACATTATGACCATGCAGAACCTTTGGTTTCTTATTTTTAAGTACCTTAATTGAATTTTGTCTGTCAACTTCCACTAAGTTGATAGGATATGTGAATTATATTGCTAATAAATGCATCTTACTGTACTAGGCTGAAAATGCCCCCCCAGGTGTCTACACCCTAATCTCCCACATACCTGAATCTTGCAAAGGTACTTTGCAGATGAGTTAAGGATGTCAAGACAAAGAGATTATCCTGAGTTAGCTGATGGGCTTGATGTAATCACAAATATTTTATTTTAAGAAGAGGTCAAGGGGCTGGGGATTTAGCTCAGTGATTAGAGTGCTTGCCTTGCAAGCACAAGGGCCTGAGTTCGATCCCCGGTACCACAAAAAAAAAAAAAAAAAGAAGAGGTCAGGAATCAGAGGGAGTCATGAGAGTCAATGGATTCAGTGTGTCAGGAGACTCATAAAGGAAGGCAGCTTTAGAAACTCAAAAAGTCAAATAAATGGATTTTCCCCTAAAGTCCCTAGAAGGAACACAGCTTGGATTATGGATTTCTGGCCTCTAAAATTATAGCAGAATAAATTTGTGTTGTTCTGAGTGCCTAAATTTGTCATACTTTGTGACAGAGCAATAGGAAACTGATATTTTAATTTAACATTAGGTTTTATGGCAACCATATTCATGAACATGTATCTATTAATCATATTCAACAAATATTACCTGCAATATTCATTAATTTGACAACATGTGTGCTACTCAATATAGCTTCTAAATAAGTATAAAGAGTCAGATGAAGTTTGTCATAGGAATGGCTCTGATATGAGGAAAATGTCAGCTTTGGCATTAAAGAAGCTTTTAACAGTTATGAGAAGTAACTGTTTTCAAATAGTTGAAACATTAGGTTCTTTGAATTCCTTCAAGGCTGAATGTTCCTTAATAGTATAATTATTATAATACATATTACAATATCGTGTTTCAAAGTGTTCATTCCTAGTACTGCTTATTTTCTACTCTAATCCTCATGTGGCTTAAGAAAAATGGAAATTATGTGAGCTGAGCTTTCACACTGGATACTATAAAGAGAAACTGGACCATTCTTGATCTCACAGATGAGAATAAAATGGTAATACTTATTTTCTTTGCAGAATGAAAAAAATCAAGCATATTAGGACGCATTTTGCAAAGGCTAAAAGTTGACTGATTAAAGAAACAAAACTCCAAGCTCTTTGTCTGTGAGTTCTTCTGAATTTTCCCCTGTGTCTTAGTATTTTATCTTCCTGCCGAATGCATAGTCACCATTAATGCACCTATAAACACAGGCGCTCCTTGAATATCCTTTGACTACTTCAGAGGCAGCTGCTTCTCAATGATGTCATGTTTCCTTCCTGACCTTGGGAATGACATTTAAAATAAATCATTTTCAGGGACTAAAAGGCTCAGTTCCGACTCTCAAGTCATGCTACAAAAATAGTCCATTAAACTGCATTTTTCAGTTTAGTGACATCATAGTGAATCAGTTTCTTCTCCTCTGAGCAATGTTGATGACTTTTTCCCACCTTTATTAATTTCGGTATCAATGTGTACATGCCAAAGGCATTAGGAGGGGACTAAGGAAATCCTATAGGAGAACAATTGCAGGAAATTGACAGCGCCATTAAGAAGTCTGGAAAAACTAAGAAGAAAGTGGGACTTGGCTGATTTCCATTTTTGAATAAGAAGAGAATCTGCAGGCAGGAATGGCTTTATAAAAGTAAATACAAAACTAGAAACAAGAATGGCAGTGGGTAGTGTGCACTGAAATATAGGTTAACAATTTGAGAAAAATTGTGAAGAGGAAGAAGCTTACAATTGTTATAAATCGATGCCCTTTCCCTCGTCTTTCTCTTGTCTTTTGTTTTAAAACAGATTTTCCTTGGTCTTAGGATGAGTGAGGGCCGAATTTCTCAGCATGGGGCTGATTCCCTGAATTGAGGAGTTAGAGAAAGGAAAAGTTTGTTCTCCTTAACCATCTGTAAGGAAAATATGTTGTGAAATTTTTACAGATTTAGCGATCAGTTTATATGTATAAATTTTAGATAAATAAATGAAACACGTTAAGATCTGATAACTTGGAAAAAATGACCTCATGCACATAACAGGAAACAATTTTTACATGCATTTTAAAGGAAATTTGGCAGTGATTATTTGACCTCATCTCCATGTATCCGATGCCTGTATCTGAAGTCCATTAGGGAAATGAGGAGTTATGAAGGCAAATCTTCATGCGTGACTCGACGAGGCACGTGAGGCTAGATCATGCCTAAAATTATCTTTGTTTGTTAGAAGCACTTTATTCCTTTCGCCTGTTGATTTTAAACTATTTTTCTCACTTGATACAGTAAATCAGAGATATTTTTAGCTTCACAGACTTTTGAAGTTGGAAGATACATTCAGCACAATCTAACAATTTCCTCATTGTAAGGTTAATAGGACGAGGCTTCGACACTGAGATGAGTGATCTGAAGTCACACATCACCAGGATAAGCAGACTGAATACTCCATTTCTTGATTCCTAATCCAGAGCAGCTATAGAAGATGTATTGGAGCAATACTTTCTTACCTTTATTAATTAAGCTTTGAGTCCTAGAATCAAAGATTATGAGCCAAATGATATATCACTTATGAGGCTCAAGGCTATTATTCCAAAAGTATATGCTTCACGTTAAGCAGGCACTTGCTGACTCTCCTTTTACAGAAAAAAGGCAAAAGTGCTCTGAGCAATCCATTTTGGAAACATGGTTTGGTTAGTTTGTCAGTTGAGTGAATGCTGATCATAATCCTGTGTCACTTGGATCCGAAAGAGTTTTGGGCAGTTGACTGGTTCTACCTGATCTACTATTGTTTTAAGCCTTTTCTGAGATTTTTGAACAGAAGTGACAGGTAAAGGGAAAAGCCAAAACTCAAGTTAAAGAGAGGGAAACAATAATATCTTAGATTCAACTGTCTTCCCAATACAAGAGGTAAGAGCAAGGGGATTTTTCTAACTTGTGGTGACATCAAGAACACTTCCCATAGCTCCCGAGAGTAGCAGCCACTTTGTGTCCCGTATCTAGCGAAGCTGTCCTTACTCATGCCTGTGAGTCTCAGCCAGAGCTCAGTTTAATCATTGGATATCTGGTTGCACACAGTCAAGCATTAATTTAGAAACACGGATTGAGTGAAATATATTTACTGTTTTAAAGTTTTGGATTCAGTGGCAAGGGGGTCTGGGGACAGAAAGATATATGAGGAGAGAGGAGGGAAAGTGAAGACCAAGATGTAATATGTATATTCATTATGAATTGCAAATGTATATTAATAATTTTTTTAATTACAGTGTGTCCTCATTCAGTTTATGCATTGGATCTGGTACCATGTGACTTCTGGCTTCTCCCCAAAGTCGAACTGACCAAGAAATGTGAATTTTTTGCATCAGTTCAGAACACAGAGATAGCTACACCAGTGCAATAAAGACACTCCTGAAAGACACTTCAGAAAGTGGTAAGAATGATGGGATAAGTGTGTTCGAAGTGAAGGAAATGTTCTGAGGGGGATTCATGGCAATGTGTCTTTTACCGTAATAAAATATTCTAAATAAAAAAGTTTCAGATTCTTTGTCTTGCATATTACATTACCAGGGCAACTTCGACTTTGCTGTAAGGTTTAGAGGGGCATTTGCCAGCTAAGCTCCTGGTCCTGTCCCTGTCATACAGGAAGTTTTTAAATAGCAGGAACGATGATGCTGAAGAGGGAGGGGAGAATCTCTGAGTTCTATTCCAGATGCTAAAAGGAGCACTCATGATCTTTGACCATAAGCTAATCCTCCATAAAGAAAACTGTTTTAGGGAAGGTATGTCTTTTTACTTAAGCCAGAAGTTTTGGATGATTTAACTTAGTCTTCACACTAGACTTACTAAAGATAGTCTCCCAATAAGTAAAAAAAAAAAAAAAAAAAAAAAAAAAAAAAAAAAAAAAAAAAAAAAAAAAAAAAAAAAAAAAAAAAAAAAAAAAAAAAAAAAAAGAAAAATGAATATCAAGTTTATGGAGGAGGGAATCCAGAACAGATAGATTTTGTTATTAATAATCCACTTCCCCAAAAAAAGGATTCGAAGTAACTTACAGGAAAAAACATAGGTTACACGGCATCATTAAAACCAAAACCAAAGAATGGAAGTGAAGTGATTTGGGAAACTGAATTAGGAAATCGTGGTTAGGGATGATTACTACAGTGATGCATAAAACTTACTTCAGTAGCTCCTAGCAGTAATAATTCTCTTTATAAATAAAATGAAGCATATCGATGTATTTCATATATATTTTTCCTGGATCTCTACTCTGTGGTGAAGTTTATCAGATAGAAAGTACACTCAGTAGTAGATTTTTAGTAGATAAAACTATCTTTTGTAAATTTGCATCAAACTTGAGGTGTCAGTGTTTAAATTTTAAATTCTTCAAAAACATTTCCACAGAGAATGAAAGTAACCGAAAGTGAGGCAGTCTAGGAATTTGGCTTTTTCATAACTCAGGAAGAGAGGCTTAGCCTGATTGATGAGAATATCACTCACACCGTACAGTCCCTGTTGTAGATGTGTAATGCAGATTTTGCCCAGATCTGGAGAACAATGAATTTGAGATAGAGGTTATCACATGTACCAAGACACATTTATTTTTGGTAAAGGAGACCCGTCTGCTTTATATGAACACAAAGCATGCATTAGACAAAATTGTCTATTTTACTGTGAAAATTAAAAGAATCTGATTTGTATTTTTATGCAACTTACAAACTAACTTTAACTGGGTTACAAGTAGGGAGGTGAGCCAGACAGGACAATGAAGCTTCCTGAAAGCCCTTGTGGATCCCAAATACCCACTCCTTTGAGAGCCCAATTCTAACTAGGACCCTGACACAAAATCACTTGAGGAAGTTTTCACATGACCACCAAATCCGAATCTCCAAGACAACAGCCTGGGTATGAATATTTTTAAAAGTTCTGAAGAGATTTTTATGCAAATCTTGAATAAGAATTCTGGTGCCAGATTGTCAAAAGACTTGTGGCCTAAGAGAACATGAATGTAGGAATTAGTTTTTACTGTCTAAAGGCTTAATACAGTTCTAGAATATTTTGTTTTGAAGAATATAGGATTTATATAATTCTAAAACTTGAGTTAATGGTAAAATGTACTATAAGACAACCAAAATAGATTTTTGTGAGATGGATTTATTTATTTTCCTCCCATGTGTGAAAACATGCCAAACTTTGTGTTTAAGTGAAAATGATATTGAGCTTAGTAATAAATAATTTCAGGATGCCATAGTGTTTAAAGCCATTCCTAGAAAGTCTCACTAATATCATGCGATCAGTATGCAGAGGAATGTTTAACTTCCTGTTTGGCATAAGAAGAAGGCACACATCTTGTAACAAATTACTAATTATTTATTTAAGATCCATTTCATTCTAAATAAGATTTGAAGTGGCATACAAATTTTTCATAAGTTAGGCAGACAAAGGCTGGAATAGAGTCCTGTTTTGTGCCATTTTCCTTTGATATTTGATTCACCACAGGTGCATTTCTGTTCATTTTAATCCCTCTGCTAGTCTGAATATAAAGCCTTCTGGGATGGCCACACTCTTTCCTGTGGGATCTCAGCTAGTCTCATGGCCTTATGGAAATGAATTCTAAATTTACATTTTATTTTTTGCCTTTAACTCTCCATTGACTACTTAAGATTCCCACTTGAATGTCTACTGGGCAAATCAAACTTAATAAGCTAAGACAAATCTTTCAATTCTTTACATCCCCCTCCCCAACCTATTCACTTCATAGTCTTCCACATCTCAATTGCTTATCTTGTAATTTTCATTGCTTTTTTTTTTTTTTTTTTTTTGCACTGGGGATCGAACTCAGGGCCTTGTGCTTGCAAGGCAGGCACTCTAACCAGTGAGCTAAATCCCCAGCCCCCTTCATTGCTTTTTATCTTCATTTCCTTGCCACCAACCATGGCAAGCTACTACCATCTGCTGCTTAGATCACTCTAATAGCACTTGTGCTAGTCTTTCTGCTTCCATTCTTGTGCACTGGCATTCATTCTTTACAAAGCAGCCAGAGAGATGTTCTTATTAGAGCTCAACCAATTAACTGCATCTCATAGAAGAAGATCCGTGGACCAAATTTTTAGCTACCACATCCATTTGAATGCATTAAAGATTATATTAATTAATAAAGAAAGAAAAACTATTTTGGGACTAAGGGGAGTTTTGCTATTAATAAAACACAGGGTGAAAGGCACAAGTCTACAGAATCAACATTTACGAGCAACTCACTTAAATTTGAAACTTATAAAAGTCGATGTGCAAACTTCGAATGGAGGATTCAGCATTTAAAAGACATAAAATATTCTGCGTCATTAGATCACAATACTTCCTAGATTTTCCAGGAAGGGTTCAAGAAGATGGTGCAAGAGGATAGTTACTTGTTAATTCGGTCTGTTCTAAAAGTGGATGTTTTCTTAGATTCCTCTTTGCAGGGATACATCTATTTCTGTATTCATTCTGCCAAAGATATATACATTAAAAAAAGAAAAACTTGTATAAGTATTTTAATACTAAAATTATTGAGACATCACAAGATTAATACAAGTTACTTTTGGCCTCTATAACTACAAGAGGTGCTCAAGGTGGTGGCCATCAACTTCCACACACTTATCAGTACAGCAAACTTCAGTCTCTACCCTCTCTCTCTCTCTCTCTATGTATATGTATGTATGTGTGTATATATTTGTATATACATGTGTGTGTGTATATATCTATGTGTGTGCATATATATATGTTATATATTATATATATACACTTTTTATTGTTTCCCTGAATCCTCTGTCATATGTGAGAACCAGCTTATCTGCCAACTCTGGTACTTTAAGAAGTGCAGATCCTCATTGCTGCAAGATTTCTGTACTTCCGTGTGAGTAGACCATGAAGTATGCAATAAGCCTGATTGTCAGGTGAAGCAGGAGTTGGGTCATGTGCCTTTCGAATCATGCTCAGGTGTTCAGAGTTTATCCTGAAAGCAATAAGAGTACACTGACCCTCATTTAGTGAAAGTCTGATAAGTGAAAAATCATTAAATAATAATAATTTAAAAGTCCATTACTTTTAATAGGAAATGGTATTGTGTGTTCCACCAAAAATCAAGATACAAAAATAATTTCTACTTATGGAAAAATATTTACCACTTCAAAATTAAAACAAATTTCTGTGAGAAAGAGACAAGATGTTAAATGTAGTTACAGTGTTTACATACAATGTGCTGAAGATCTGACTCGCTAAAAAAAGAGGATTTGCTTGCAAGTGGGGAGGAGACTGTAAAGAAGAAATTATAGGGAAGGCGTATGTGGTTGTCTTGCCCTCTAACTGCACTAACATGTCAAGTACATACTGAGTGCACATACATATGCACAAATGCAACTTTTACCTGAAGCAAAGGCTTGCATAAAAATAGTGCATGCTCAATTTGTAATAGCTAAGTCTTGGAAACAACCTAAATGCCCAACAACTGATGAATGGCTAAAGAAGATGTGGTTTTGCTACACAATGGAGTACTATACCACCATAAAAAAGGATAAACTAGACTCATTTGTCTGTAAATGGATGTTCCTTGAGAACATACTATTAAGTGAAATAAATCAGACACTGATGAGTACACATCGAATTGTTTCTCTGATATGAGAAACCATAAGTGTAAATAAGGACAAAGGGGTATAATATATATTATGTTTTAAAAAAAAGAGATAGTATTCAAAAGAGAGGAGAATTAGATAGGGAAAAGGGGGATAAAGAAGAAGGTTAAAAGAAAAGTAAAATGAAAGGGAAAAAAATGGAAAAGTGTAAATAAACTTGTTGCAAATAGAGAGGGGTGGGCGAATGGAAGGGAGGGGAGGGGAAGAGGGGGGAAAACCAAGTTACATCATGTACAGGTACAAAATAATCATGTTGATTATGATCATTATGTATACAATGTACCAATACATGTTCTTGGTAAAAATAAAAAAAAATAGTGCGTGCTCACAACAGACCAAAAGAACCATTATTCCTCACCACATTCACTCAGCATGTGTAAGCAAAACAACATGACTTGGAGTCATGTGAACACTGCACTAACATCAAATGTGTCCCTTTGTGTAAGGGAATTGGTACCTATGTCTTTACCTAAAATTTTAATGTTTACGTATTATTCCTTATAGAGTATTGATGTTATAAAACTATTATTCAGAAAAACATTTTCTGAAAAATAATCTAATTCTTCAAGAGCCATCATGGAAAATACCATCATTAATAGTCATTATGCAACATAATCTTTAGCAGTGAGGAAGTGTGTTAAGCAGAAGAAAGGCATGATCAAATTTGGCTATTATGAGTAAAATCAATGGAAGACAAAGATGTATGTTATTGAAAGAAGTAAGATAGACAGTCACTGGATTGTAGAACTAGGTATCTACTAAATCAGACAAGCCCTGCTGTCTGCGTGAATAGAAATATTGAGAGAGAATTATCAGTTTAAATAATTTTATGGGGATAGAGTGCTCACTGAGAATAGCAATACAGGAACAAAGCAGCCCAAGTTTAGGGAGAGAGATAAAAAAAATTCTGCTTAGTACTTGTTGGTTTTGAAGTCTCTACAGTAAATCTAAGTGGATATTTCAAGTAGGTAGGCAAATGAGTTTGGAGATCAGGAGTAAGATCTTGGCTGGAGCTAGAAGTGTGATAGTCATCATTATCAATGGTTATCTTGGAAGTAATGTTAACATGGTATTTGGAGGAATGTGTTCAGCAACATTCTAAATTGGAAAGAAACTTGAGAGAATCACCTAGTATATTGAACACCCTTTAACATAAAATTCAGAATACTTATATTGAGAAATTCCACTGGGAAAGTTTTGTAATGTTTGTCTTCATTAATTTCTTAGCTGCACAATGAGGGAGGAAAACATCTCTTACATTCATCACATCTTCTTTTATTTTCCCTCCTAAGGAGTGGCTAAAATGGATTTTTTTACTGAAAATGTACTTTGGAAAGTTAGACTTTGGTATATTGTAGATTTATGTCCTCACTCAACAAACTATTGTACATGACTAGAATAATTTTTCTATGGGAGTAGGCCCTCTCCTCCGACAGCATTACATAAATTGATCCTGGAAGGACAAGAAATTTCTTACTCATCTAAACTCATGCTGGTGGTTACTCCAGACAGAATCGAAAGAAGGATGCTAAGTACTTTTTAAAAGGAATACCAAATTAGAAAGATAGAAATTATAGACAATAATGTTTTATGCAATGCTTACTATTTTTTAATGTTAGAGATTATGTTCCTAGATTAATATTGGATATTGTAAAATGAAATATACCTATATATACATAATTTGAAACATGCTTTTGTTTATACTATTTTATTTAATTATCTCAACAACTATGGGAAATAAATATTGCTTTCAGTAATTTGTCCATAAGTTGTACTCTTAGTAAGTGGTATTGAAATGAAAATAAAAATTTGAGCCTTGTTATTTTATCTTCTGATGTCAAATTTAGGAATGTGGGACTTTGTTCATATATTTATGGATTTATTTATAGACTGTGTTCTAAACCAAATTTCAGATGCCTGAGAAAGATGGAAATAATAGTAAGATAAAGTAATTAAAAGTCAATGCAAGTGAAAATAGGACATTGGGAGCAAAAGGCCTTTAGAAAACCTACATGAATCTCCTCATATGAATATGTGTATAGTCAGACTGATCAAGTGACAGAATACTTCTGCCAATCACATAGCATGGTCACTCTTCCATTAAGAGTAATCACTGTTCTGATTTTTATCATATGTTAGTTTTGCTTGACTTGAACTTCATATAAATGGCACTACGTAATTTGTGTCTGATTCCTTTTAGTCAAAAGTATGTCTGTGAGATTCATTTGTATTTTTCTAGTAGTTGTTTGAAATTTTCTTTCAGGGTTATACAGCATTTTGTTATATTAATGTATCACAATGGATTTATATATTTTACTATTACTGAACATTTTCGAGTTTTGGATTATTCTAATGTCTTTTGAGATATTACAAATAAAGCTGTAATGAATAATTTCGTTCATGCTTTTGGTGGATAAAAATATGTGTTTTGGTTTGGCATAGTCCCAGGGGTAAGTTACTGTGTACGATTTTCTCATAATATTATTAGGTCCTGCTCAGTAATTTTCCAAACTTGTTATACCAATCTGTACTTTGACCAGCAACATAAGAATTCCTATTACCTGAACAACCACAAAATTTTGTTTTCAATCTTTTTAATACCCATTTTAATGGATGGGTTATGATCTTTTAATCTGCATTTCTCTCATGACTGATGATGTCATGCACATTTTCACAACTTTAGTGGTCATTTGGACATCTTCTTTTGTGAAATGATTTTTTAAAAAGTCTCCTGTTTGTGTTTTAAATGGGTTTCTTGTTAAATGTATTTTCTACCAGTTTATGGCTTGTCTTTCCTCTTAGTCATATCTCTTAATGAACAGAAAGTTTAATTTTAATAAGGTCCAATTTATTGATCTTTTCAGTTAGCTCTATTGTTTTAACATCCGGCTTAAGACACTTTTTTTCCAGTATCAGTGTGATGCAGACATTCTTCTAATTTGATTTTAGACCTCACATTGGATTCTAAGAATTATTTAACACCCAAACATGAAGTGTATAGACAACTAAGTACAAACTTCATAATGTCTGTAAGGTGAAAAAATAAGTAGTTCTTCAGGAAATATCTTGGCAATGAGGACAGAGTGAAACTTCTCTTGGGGGTCTGCATGTAGAAATTGGCATTTCAGAATAGACGCTAAGATCATGTACTCTGTGAATAGCCACAGCTTGAATAGTTTATTTTTATTTAAAAAATAGAGATGGGGTGATGCTAAATTTCCTGAGTTTTTTGGTTTTTGTTTTTGTACGTGTCCTTTAACTTTTGTCCTGTCCATAGGTCAGAAAGAATAACTTTTAGTGTTATATAGTATTTACTTTTTATGTTTAAGAAACAAATGAGAATCCATCTTACCACTTACCTTGAATCTCATTTCTAATACTCCATCTCCAGAAGCAACTGCTATAATAAGCTTCCTGTGTCTAATTATTTGTTCCTCATCACGAAGAATACATGGGGAGAAATGAAATACAAAATACTAAAAATCACTTATAATCCTAAAGCTGGGACAATTTCTGCTGTTTGTGTGTTCCTTTATGGTTATTTTCTATGCATATTATATAAATGTGTATGACAAAATTATGTAATGTTCCTATAGTTGGCATAGTTTAGCGCTTAACATGAGAGACTTGAAATAGAATGGTTGCATTTAGCTCTGCTATTTAGTAGCTCACAGATCTTTTTAAACACGCATGCACACACACATGTCCTCATGTGTGCACACACTCATGTAAACGATATAATACAAGTTCAACTCTCTCTTAATTGTGGTTTGTGCACACTCTCCTCATTTTCCAGGAAAAAAATTAAAACATGGGATAAGTATATAATGGATCCAAGCAAAGGAATAGGGAAGAAAAAGAGGGTTATTACAGTGAAGGGAGACTTCAAGAAAGGTTACAGTGTGAATTTTTTTAAGACTGTAAACATTTTTACTTTGGCATAATTTTAGTTCACAGAAAAACCACAAACATAATTCAGAGAGCTCCAGTATACCTCTCTTCTAATTTCTCCTGAAGTTATCATTTTAATTTACATGATACATTTGTCAAGACTGAAACTAACATTGGTAAATTATTTTATTGAAACATTTCCAATTTTTCTATGAATATCTTTTCTGCCTCAGGATCCATTCAAGACACATTCTATTGGGGTGAACTAGATTTTTAAGATCAATAACAATCGGATGTATGAAGGGATAGGAATACAGCTCCAGGCAATGAGGTAGCTGCAAGGCAATGCAAGTAAAGGAACTGAGCAGAACTGAGCAGTACGATGTGGGCTGTAACGAGGGGGTAACTTGACCAGAAGAAGCCGAGTAGCAGGTAGTAAGAAGTAGAATGTCTTGGAGGATTTTTTAGGATGGGACATAAACCAAATAGTTAAGTGGAGCAGTTATGTTGTATGAATGTTATGAGGAAGACAGAGAAGGAAGCAGGGGTGCTAAAGGATGTTGGAAAGAAAATGGATTTCTAGACTTTTCTCCTTAAATCTGGTCCTGGAGGGAGTTAGAGAAACCCAGGGGACAAGGGCAATGCTGCCCTTCCTGTGCTGATTCTGCTAATCCTCCCCCACGGGAAAATGTTGTCTTTTATTTCTATCTAATTATGATCTATTCTAATTGCCAAGCACAGTGATAATTCTTTCTCCCTCTCTTCCTCTCCATCTGTTCACACACATACACACACACACATACATTCACACTTGCACACGCACATACACTGTATTGTCTATTTTTTTTTAAGCGATCCTCTGGGTAGGTATAGTCATAATGCCATTTCTGGAAAGGAAACAGGTTTATCAAGATCATGTAATTATCATTAACTCGAAGTATCAATACGTTGTGAAGCTCAAAATCTAACCAACTCCTTGCTGACTCCAAAGCCTGTGCTTTTCTGCCTCAATCTAATTCTCTTTATTATACTTAACATTCTCTTAATTATACTTATCACAGTTCATAGTGTAATATTCTTCCTCTTTCAAAGGATTTGCTAAGTGTTAGAAGATTGTACTTCATCAGCGATTTTCCGAAGGAATCCACTTGGACTCTGATGTATTGAAACATTGCTTGATGGCTGTGAACATCTCTCCATTCTTTCATGGATGGTGATTACACAACGAGGGAGTGCTCTAAGAGAAGCAGTCATTTGAATAATGGGATCCATTGAAAGTTTGTGGAGTAATTATATATTTTCAAAGTTCAACTTACTTAGGGACTTCAATCATGTCCTGTATTGCTTTCAAGAGCTTCTGCTCCCACATTTTGGCTTGAAACCAGAGGTGGAAAAAAGAAAGACAACCTGAGAAATGGCAGGAAGAAGGGACTGGCAGAGGCCTCGGGGGTTCTCAACATGCAACTGAGAGGAAAAGGAAGCTGTATGAACTTTTGTCTACTTTAATTCTCTTGGGAAAATCTGTGCCTCGAAAGGGAAGTATTTGAGGCAATGTCTTCAAAGCATCTCCTTCTGACCTCAACCTTTATTATTCCTCTGTCCTTCACAAATCCTCTGCAGAATTCCAGGCTTTCTAGTAGGCTGTGGGGATAAGTTAATATTCACCAGGGACATACTGCCTTAACCTGCCCAAAGAATTAAAAATTCAACATTGTTGTTCTTCAAGAAGATAAGTTGACATTTTTTTGGTGTTTCATTGGGCTTGTGTTCAGCATTTTTTGTGAGTTGATCTATCTCTGAATTGTAACTCTCTTTTAGGCTTGCATGGTTTTCCTGCTACCCCAATAGCTCAAAATACACTTCTTACACTCTATAGTCCACACAGCCTCCCACAACTGATAAACGTTAGAGCTCCCCAATGCTCTTTCTGGCCAAACCCTTTCTCCAGCTCTAGTCTTTCCTTAAATGAACTCATCCAGGCCCACGGCATTAAAAAACCATCTACATTTTGTCAACTAACCAGTATCTATCTCTATTCTGGACTGTTCCCCCAAACGTAAGTATCATGTATCTGACTCACCACTAGCAACATCTTTTCTTGTATGTCTCATAGTCATTTCAACCTTCCTATGTCCAAAACTAAATTATAATGACCCCAAACATTTTCCAAGTCTTTTCCATCATCCTAAGTGGCAGCAACTTCCAGCTGTTTGCTAAAGCCCTAATTTCAAGGGTTACAATTAGTTTGAGTTCTCTCACTACCCACACCAAACCGTAATCAAACTATTGCCTCTATACCTCAATCTGAACACTTCTTATGGCCATCTTAGTCACTTTCTGAGACAAAACATGTGACACATGCAATTTAAGAGGAGGCTTTATTTTGGCTTGCATTTCAGAAGGTTCGTCCATGCTCACAGGCAGGTTTAAACGAAGAAAAGCATCGGGCAAAGGGCTGAGGTGGAGCAAATCTATTCACACCACGGAGGCAGCCAGAGAAGGGAGGAGCAGGGGGAAGGGGGATCCACCCTTCCGGATCATGCTAGTCACCTGCCTCTAGCCAGGCCCCACCTACTAATAACAAGTCAGCTGTAGCACCCCTTGATTGAATCACCTTCCAAAAGCCCCACCTATGAGGAGATGAAGCTCTGGTGGCCAATTAGATATAAACCGTAATACCATCTTAATACAAGTCACCGCCCTCTTCAGTCTTTAATGTAGCAATTTGTTCCAACTGGCCTCCTTCCTTCGGTTCTTGCTCACTGACTATCAGTTCTGTACGCAGCAGTGAGAATTATCTTTTAAATCAATAAATGAGATCTGCTGCTCTTGTCAAAATCTACCAGTCGCTCTTTATGACATAGAACACAAAACTCAAACTAATCACTCTGGTCTACAAGACTATATACAATTTGTGCCTGTATATCTTTCTGACATTTTATCTTAGCATTTTCTCTTTTCTGTCCTTGACTGACCTTTTTGTGATCTGTCCGAGATCAAGGTTGTTCTCTCCTGATATTGCATATTTTTGATTGCTGCTTTCTGTCGATGGATCTTCATCCTTCTCTCTATACGACTTACCTTTCCCAGAGTTAAAGATCTACTTAAATGAAACCTTCTTAATTCGGTTGTCTTTCACCTCTCAGTCTATACTAGCTCTTTCTTATAAACAAGTGACAAATAAAACTGAAGTTTGTACTTCCCACAATGACATACACTTCACGAGGATGGGTGGAGCTCTTCTCAGTACATAGTAGGTATTCACAACTTTTCATCATTTGAATTAAATGTTCATCATTTTCTTTTGCAATGTCCCTTCCAATTCTAAAATTCTATAATTCTTGAATTGTACAAATCTTCATTTTTCATCTTATATATCAACCTTAATACTTTCCACAAAAATAGATACACACCAAAAAATCTGAAAAGGTTGACATACTCCTTTCAAGGAATCTATTGAAATTAATATTCATGGTTAATCCATTTTTAAATCTTTCATCTCACATGAAAGATGTCATATAATTATACAGCATCATAAACCTAAAAGTTATAAGTATTTTTGTTCTTAACACAGGTTTTTTTGTTCTGACACAGTTGATGTGAGACGAAGAAGGGAGAGCAGAGAGCCAAAAAGAAGGGGAAAGGAAACTGTATAGAAGGCCTATGATGTGTAAGGCATATCTTTTTTTATTTCTTCATAAAAATGAACAAGGTATGCTCTCATTAACTCTACTTTTTTCTAACGAAGTAAATGAGGTTGACTTTCCAGTAAATTTCTCAGACCAAGCTGGTAGTTAGTGATGGCAGTTAGTTCTGTCCATTTCAAATACTAAAACATTTTGTACTATGTTGCCTTGTATAACAGAGTTATGATGAATACTGAAATATTTTATCCCTCTCCAATGACACAATTTTATTGTATTGTAAAGTTTTAGAAACAGTCCCGTCAAAGGTTGCTTTGTGTCTTCTTTGTGGACTTACTAAATCCAATTGTTATTTGATCCAAACTGGTAAAATGGAATTTCCATAGGTGGGGGTAGTCTAACATTCCAAAAGGGCATATAAAACAAGACTCACTGAGAAGAAAAGAAAAACTATTACAGTGAGTAAAGATGAGAAAGAAAATTTATCCCCAAGTATATGCTTAAGTATGGTCTTCAAAGTAGCTCCATCTAAATGAGCCCTACAATTAATCTCATAAATGTACTTCAACTAAGTGTCTCATAAATACTTGGGGGAAGCAGGAAAGGAAGCAGAGACAATTATACCTAAAACATTTAAAAAGTCAGGGTTCCTTTGTTTCCTATACTTTCCTTATTTTTCAATTTTTGTTGTTGTTCAATAGGTAGTTCCAAAACAAGTAGTTTGCACTTTTGGTAAGGTTTTGCTGGTATCTTTCAAACCCATTGTTGACATTCTCACATATCAGTCAGAATGACAGGATTTGTTGGTTTTACACATTGCGGTCTGCAAACTGTTTTAGATGTAGTATCGTATTTGTCGTCACAAGAATCGAGTTCACAAACAATGGACAAGTTAGGGTGAGGTTTCTCATGCCACATTATCTAGCTTTGACTATATCGCTTTTTACCTCTGTGACCACAAGACTTAATGTCTTTTTGCCTCAGTTTCCACACCTGGAAACTAGACATATAAAAAGGTAATAACTATTTCATAAAATTTTATAGAAATGAAGTAGAACTGAATTATTACTTGTTAGCATCTTCCAGTTCTAGTCAACATGTCAGAATATTGTTAAGTGAAAGATATGGCTTCTCTCTACATTGTAAATTTCAGTTAGGTACAAATAAAGTTTTTTGATAAAGACATTTAATTGGCTCCTCACTGTCTTGTAGAAATTAGGACAAGATGCCTCAGCACAGTCACTCAGTGTGATATGACATTCTTCATCCATACAGCATGGAGGCTTTTGGGGGAGGTTGCCCTGAGGACCACCTGAGCAGTGTCCCCTTGTTCTCTCCCCAACACGGGATTCTGCTATGTGCCTCACTTGTAGGTTTTAATTTTCATCCTTTCCTGAAGCAAAAATGTTTATTCCAAAGCACATTAAGCATGATTTTGACTAAACGTTCTTTGTAAAAATCTAATGATGATAGCAATATGGATGCATATTATAGATAATGATTCACTTTTATACAAATATATGCAGTGTACATAACTAGACATCTTCTTTAATGTATGAGGTAAATAGGATCCGGAGATTTGCTCCTTTCCATAAATCCACATAAGCCATTTTAATGCTCATCATGGGGTACCTGATAGCAGCAAGTTCAGCCATTAGCATTTATTCCTAAGTGTGAATTTCTTTGTTGGTTAACTGAATATAACAAAGAGAAACTGAGGATAATGAACAGAGAATTAAACAGAAATCATGTAATAGGAACAATTTCAGGCAAATAGTAGATGTTAAATCAGTGTACACAATTTAATTCTGGATGGATAAAAACAGCCCCTTTCATTTTGATTGGATACTAAATATATGTCATTTATAAATTAAGCTTTTGAAAGAATTAATCAATGTTTTTGTTTTTATTTTATATAATTCATTGATGGCTCAAGGAAGTTTACTTAAGATTTTGTTCTTAATGTGCCTTTTCCAAATCAGTATTTAAAATGGTGTCTGCTCTCATAGCTTGCAAATGATCACTTTATTAGAATTCAAAACAAGTCACCCGAAGTCCATTTTGAACTATAGCAACACGTGATAAGAATAAATTTATATGAGATAATTTTCCTCTTTTGGGTACACAATAAAACAGCCCCTTCATTGAATGCAGCAAAATATATATCCAGATTGGAAATACACTGCATTTTGAAACTAGTACAAACTGTGTGAAATTTTGGATTTCCTTGGCAAGATAACTGGCTATTTCAAAGATAAAAGGTATAAATGGCTTACAAAATAGTTCAAAGACACTATCGAACCTCAAAGAATTATTGTTAAATAAAAATTTGATTAAAAACAAATCAGAAAAGGCAGAGCTAAATTTTACTTAAGTAGTTATTGATTTGGTCCATGATACAGTCCTGAAGTTGTGTGAGGACATATAGGGTCAGATGGCCTGAGTTAACTGAGACACACCAAACCGAGAAGATGTTGGGTCAAAATACAAGCTAGGCTCAGAGATTTGGAAAACTACACAGGCATGGACAAGAATTCCACAAGAAACATTTCATAGAGTGACTTAAATAATTCCTTCATTTTATATATTTTAAGTTTGATGACATTTTGTGAGCCAATTATTTATCTCTGTTCATTTGAAAATAAATGTTTGAAAGTCATAATATTCTAGGCAGCATACTAGTCTTGGGGAATAAAAGGCCAAAGCAAGACATATTCCTTATGCTACAGACATTATCAGTACAAATGATAATTGTAATAACACAGTCTAGAAATCAGAAAAAAGAGATCTCAGTCTTCTGTACTCAAGGGAGGCTTCCTGGAAAACGCTATACTGGGAGGAAAATTATGGGAAACCATCAAGGAATATTAGAGTGATGGAAAGAGAGTACTGCAGACAAAATACATACCACACTCAAAGGAACTTAAGGCAAGGGGACACTTGGCATGTTTATGGGATTGCCATGATTACTCTTATTACCAACTATGAGATTCTTACTTTATATGGCACATGGTACCAAGCACTTCATTATCAAAAAGCCAAAAAGCATATAGTATTTATTTCACTGCACACACACACACACACACACACACACACACACACATGAGGAACGTTCATCTTGTGGAAAGAGTGGACATAGATGGTTACTGGATACATTCCAATTTCCTGATTGTTTTAGGGTAAGAATAGGGTAGCTGGAGGGAGGGCAGCTGGAGAGAGAATAGTTATGGTGCGTGTGAGCTGAAGATGGATCATTATTTTACCTCTGACACTTTGCAGTAACTCTACCAAAATTTAACACTGAAAATATGATGTGTGCTCAAAATATTTAAATGAAAAAAAATTATTACAATAAAACACCCATTGCTATTAATCTGCCTCAAAAGACACCCCCTCACTTCAAACACACTTATCCTGTTGTTCTTAACATTTTCTGGAAGTCCTCTTTAGTCAGTGTCTTTTTGTGGCTGCCTCAATGTTTTGAATTGACTCAAAATGTTCATGGCAATTTCTGTCAAATAAAAACCTTATTCAACAGATACGGCAACACGGGAGTTCTGGGTCTTCCTTACCATCAGAAAAAGGTGAACGTTTTGAATTGATTTGAGACATCAGGGCAGCTCTGGCAGCACAACTGAAGACATGCATGAAAGAGGACCCCAGCACTGCTGCAGAGAGCGGCGAGCATCTTGGGTAAGCGTGCTCAACGTGACGAGAGGCTACTTTTAGGCAGGTTAACGGCAATGAGTATTTTTTTGTAATAAACTTTTAAATTTAAGCCTTCACTGTATTTTGTGGTCATGGTCTGTATACACAGTTGCTTTGACCTACAGTGGCCTGTTTAGTGACTAAGAAACCTGAAACTAAATGTTTATATAGCTATATTTACGTGTTCTTGATGTTTTATAAACTGGATAGAAAAAAACTTTTCAGATTTCAGTCCCACTTTGTAAGGCTGCACTTGAAGATATTTTGATGCAGACTCTTATCTCTGAGATCCTGGGCGTAGCTAACAAGGACTGAAAAATTGGTGCAGTTCACTTATCAAAGGAAAGAGTGCAAGTTAGAATTCTGTACTTTGGAAATAACACCAGAAAATTGTGCCTCCTTGTTGCTGGATTGTGAAACTACCTACTCTTCTGCTGAGAGACTGTCCCCCCACCCCTACTCTTGGTGAAAAGCATACTTTTACCCGTGCTACCAAATACAGACCATTAGCTCTCTCTCTAGCTTCTGAATCACCAGCAGATATGCTGGGCTTTGGATCAAGGTTTTTGATTTCAAAAAGCTCATTGTCATTGTAATATACTATGCATTTATGGTAATATATGAAACGTAACAATTTATATTGAATTTTTATAACTGTTACATTTAATATTATTTTTGTCAGAGATATAATGCGTGCATAAAATTTTTGTGGGATTATTTTGAAAAAAAATTTCTGTATTTGTAGAGACACCTTCTTATTAAGAGAAATGAAGAATAATTTTCTCTGTACTTGACAGTAATGTTTCACTTGTATAATATAACATGCCCACATATAGCAATATTCTAGATAGTGACTGAATTGTTTTTGTTGCACTATGATATCTTGGAATGAATATTATTTTAAACCAGGAATTCGTAGTGCATGAATTCATTTTGCCCACTGATTAGCTGTAATATATATCTCTGGAACTAAAATGGTTAGAAGAAGGGGAAGAGTAGGCCACTGGAGATAATAAAATATAGCACAGATTCAGAAAATTTTGAAAATCTCCCACTCAAGAAAATACAACTTTTCTGAGAAAACAATAGTCTGCCACTGTCAGTAGCATCCTTCAAATCTTTACTGCCCTCTTCGCTGCTTATTCTCACCTCTCCAGAGGTAACATTTACCTGGTCCTACAGGTAATAGCTCCCAAGGCCTCACACCTGTGCTCTTCTCTGGGGGCCAATCCTTGGTTGATGCAAGTCACCTCTCCAGGAGATGCCATGGAGCCCAGTAGACAGAGATCGATCAGCAATGCAGAGAAAGAACACAGCCCTCTTCCCATTAGGCAGGATGGTCTCAGTAATGTAATCCAAGCTCCAAAGACCCCAGTGCCATCAGGAGACTACAGACTAGGCTCATCTTTGCCTAGCTAGTCGCCTACCTTATCTTGCTCTCTTCATACCCTTACAGAGTATGAGGATGATTCCTACAATAATTACTTATCTCAAAATCCTTACTTCATCCTCGACTTCAAAAAAAAAAAAAAAACCTGACCAAATGACCAATATCATCAGTTGTCCTACCATGCAGACAACCTGAAATTTGAAAATTTAGAATTAAGGTTATGTTTTCTAACATTATCAACCTACCTTGACATTGCTAAATAGGGATTCATGGCCATTTGATACCACTTACAGGTTGTTTTCTTCTCTGAATTTTTTAATTACTACTATAGATGTCTAATCATGTAGAAACTCCATGGTTTGGAGCAGCATATTTATATGAGGAGAAGCTAATTGCTGAAGCAGCACATTTTTGCCTGGCACAGTGTATTAGTCACTTTTCTAGAGTCAATGGTTTTCAAGAGAGCAGATTTAATACAGGACAAGTCCAAGTTACAGCATTCACACACACCAGCCAAATGCAGGAAGAGTACAGAATATCTACCTACACACTGAAGACCCAAAAGATCCATTCAAGGGCTGGAAGCCCACAGCAACGTCCCATGTACATCCGTGTCTGCACTAAAAGCCTGAAAAAAATCTATACTGGAGCGAGGTTGCAATGTTCACAGCGAAGATGAAGACCAGAGCTCTCCTGAAGGGAACAGCAGCCATCCCCGAGGACAGCAAGGCCCTGAGCTCCTTCTGCGATGATAACAGCTGAGTTCCCTTCCGGAGAACCAGCCACAAAAGAGCTTCTCCTAGGACACAGCCAGCGCTATCTTCTGCTCCTATTTTTCTTTATGTTGTGTTGGCAACAATCCTCAGGTGTATCGTCTACACCCAGAACCACACCAGCTCAGTCCAGCTGACCATATCAGTCTACCACAGTCCACCCCTGGTCAGCTTGATAAGCAGACACATTCCTTTAAACCAGCAGTAGACTGTGGTGGACTTATTATTGTGGTCAACTTGTGCAGGCACGCCCAGCTGAACTGAGTCGATGTGGTTCTGGGCATAGAAGATCCACCTGAAAGTTACTGCCAACACAACATAAAGGAGAACGGGAGCAGAAGATAGGTGGTGACTGTTTCCCAGGAGAAGCTCTGTTGCAGCTGGTTTTCCTGAATGAACTTGGCTGTTCTCATTGCAGGAGGAGCTTGGAGTCTCGCTGTCGTCGGGCACGGCTGCACTTTGCTTCAAAGCAGTGCTAGTCTTCATCTCTGCTGTGTCATACCCTGATTAAATAAGTCATGCCCAGACCTATTTAACTTGACCCATAGTGTACACATGAATGTCCTAAGTAAGGCCAGATAGTCAACTGATGGAGCAGAAGAGACGATGGCAGTATAGTAGCCCCCAAATTGTAGAACTTCAAGGCCAAAAGAAGTGGCACATTAGTAACATGTGAGGAAATCTGTCATTTAGACAAGTTTTGTCCTAAAAAGTGAATGCAAAGGAAAAAGCAGACAGTTGAACTAACAATATTAGAGGATAGCACCTAAAATCCAAATCTCACGTCCCTCGTGGAAGCACAGGTCTTCATTGCTACATGATTGCCACTAGCCAGAGCCAAGTGGAAGCTGCTTTCTTCAGATAGAACATGGGCCCTCCTGGTGTTCAAAATTAGCACAATATTAGAATTTTCTGCCAAGCCAGGGTACATTAAGGATGATGGGATAGTACCAATAATTATACCAGAATAGTAGGTGTAAGTCAGACCTGGTCTCAGGAAAACAGAGATAAATACCACCATCATCAGAGTAGCATCCCTTCTACTCCCAACTGATTCTTACATCAATCATCTTTGCACCTGTAGGTACCGTGGGATTCTCCTCTAGAGCATCTGGTCTCTTGATTGAGTCTGAGACTCAGTTAATTAATTTCTTGGGTTCAGCATTCTTAAAAGTGAATTCCTATTAAGCAAAAAACACCTCTAATAATGTCTGACTAGCATGTTCCAAGATTATATACAGTGTTTAAGTAGCAATGTTCTTCTCTATACTGTTTTTTGCATTCGAAACACATGATAATTTAAAATACGCTTAAAATTTTTTTTACAGACTTTGACGTAAGGAAAACAGAGAAAAATGGTGTAATTTCCATATCATTGGGATGTCAATTTCTACAAGTCAACTAGGGTTTTGGATTTTGTTTGGGTAACACATTTGCTGTGAATGGCAAAACATCTTTTGCAAGGACAATGAGTGGTAGGTAACCAGAGGAAAATGACACGTATATAAGATAGACCTGGAGGGAAAAAAAAAAAAAAGGCTTAGGAGAGAAACAGTGCATGTGTATTTGAAATGGACAGCAGGCTTTGCAATCTGTTGCACTGGAGTTTTAGGGACTTACCACAGACAGTGTTTATTATTGCAGAACGTTTTGTTTCCCAGGAGGAAGAAAGATTAACCAAAAGAAATACAACAGTAAAACATACACAGATGATACAGCAAAATAAAGCCCTATATTTTAAACCTCAAATGGCCCAGTGTATTTGCTTGGGGATTACGGGAGAGGCTCACCATCAAATGTTTCTATCCTAAGGATGTTTATGAAAGACGATTGAGTAATTCTTGCTCTGGATTTTCGGCGAAGTCTCCCCCAAAACCCTCCACCACCCCAACTCTTTGTGGCTTCTTAACCTTCTATAATTTCTTTTTGGCACATTTGAATTTTTGTGTCCTAAAGTCTGGTTTGCCTGTGCAATGTGTGTCAAGAAGCAGACCTTATTTACTCATTGGGAAACTGACCGCTAGCGAGGCACTGAGCATATCTGTCAGGAGGAGAAGAAGAAGGGCCACGTGCTTACCCACCCACTACACAGAACCTCAGCTCTGGGCCACGAGCCATTTTGCTCCTAACATCACAATGTAAACCACATGGCAGGCCAATTGGCATTCCAGGCCAATTTGTATGTGTACGCTGTTTAATTGATCCTTTAGCCAAAAGTCTCCTGCAAGTTCCAGAAATTCTTCATATTCAGAGATGCACGAAATTCTTCTCCTTTGACGAACAGTCACAAAGACTGTTTTAATACATCTTTTCTCTGTATTTCAACCATAATTGAGATACTTAAGTCAAGGCAAATAGTGTTTTCCATGACTATTTCTTAAATCAGTGATTATTTTCATTGTAATTCTTCTGGGTATAGCAACTCTATAAAGAATAACATATAGAATTTCCAAATAGCCTTATTTTATGTAAATGGTGTTTTCAGACAGAAGGATTTAGTAGGTATTTTTGCTTCAGATCTACATTTTATAGTTTTGAAACTATTATGTTGAAACCTGGAGGGACCTATCAGTTGAGTTGCCTTTCTTATGTGTTTAGTGGCCACTTTCAGGGGTACTTATTGGCTCTTCATTAAAATAACAATAGCAACAATGAAAAAAGTATTCCAGGTGAAAATAAAGATAGTATTGTAGAAAAGGTCCCTCATGTCCTGGGTCCTTGTTGACCTTGGAGGGCCAGGGGCAAAATATTGGCTATCCTGTTAGCCCAGTTGTCTTTCTAGTTTTGGTCTCTAAATCTCAGTGGTTGAACACCCAAGAGAGAAGATCGGTTACATCAGTATTATATTTTACAACCTTCACTGAATCTCAAGCACCTTGAGATATATAGTCTAACCAATGAACTTACTTCTTTACCAAGCATAGTTGCCTTAGAAGTTGAATCTCTATAAAATGTTATCAAATAACAATCATAATGTTTTATAGAGAAGGTTTGAGATCAAAGATCACATATCATTTTAGTATGGCAATCATGATGACATTATTAACTTTGAAATACATGTAAATGCCTATCCCAGTATAGAATAGCTTTTTAGTCAGCTGTCTTTATGTAATTACCAGATATTGGATGACACAACTTGTTATCCTTCAACAGGGTGCCAAAGAAGCATGTACCTGCCTATTGATATACCTTGTAAGTTATTAATGTCTAACATTTCATTTTTAGTGTGACATTGTCTAGACTGCTTAGTGTCTGAGCATATCCAAATGTAATGACACATACATATACATTACATAAATGATTGTTTGGTTGGTGGTCTCATGTTGGCTTGACATGTATCTCTTTCCACAAGTAGCTGGAATAGTAGAGAAAGGCTGATATCTGAGTGTAGAAGGAAAAAAACTTACAACCATAAGCAATCTTAGTTTTACAATTTTGAAAACCTGTATTCTCAGAAGTTATGAATACAGTAGTACACCATGGAATCAGCAATCGTGAGTGTCACAGCTATAGACAGCTAAGTAAGGCAGAAATACTATAGGCAGTCATTCAGTGGGCCCTCATTAAAGTCAATACACAAGAGGAGAATAAATTACAACTATGGCTGGAAGCACATCCATTGAAAGTCAGGCCTTAAAATAAGGCCTAGGGATAAACAATGAACTGAAGATTACACTCATCTGATCTGATAAAGTCTAGGTCACCCAAGAGGCTGACCAAGACCTCCAGATCCACCCTGTTCTGGAATGTCTTTATTCTTTCCATGTTCATTTGCTATGTGACCTTCTTCCCCACTGGATCAATATTACCTAAGTGACTACACTTGTAATATTATTGGTAATCATCATTTTGACACACATTGTACCCGTCTCACAATTTTGCTCTATAAATCTTCCCCTGAAAAGTGAGCTCGTTGGCAACCCACTCGGGTCCCTTCCTGTCTCCCAAGAGCTCTCTTTCTCTCTCTCAATAAATTTCCTACTCTTAAAAAAAAATAATGACACTATTATGGTTTGCAACTAAATGTCCCCCCTAACCCTCATGCAGTCATAGGTGGGGCTTTTTCAGAGGATTTTTTAGAGGATTTAGAGTGTGTGATGCTGGGATTAAGGGCATGTGATTACTAAATTAATCCACTGATTGGTTTGGCACTGCCCAAATCCTGGTAGATTGGATAAGATATAAGGGACAGAAAGAGGCTTGTCTGCCTCTTTTTGCTCCCCTGCCTTGCTGCCTTCTGCCTGTCTGCCAGGCCACCCAGTTGATTGTGGACTAAAACCTCTATGAACTGTGAGCTAAATAAACCTTTCTTCTCCCTTTAACTTTGAGTGTTGGGTGTTTTGTCTCAGCAACGAGAGAAAAGTAACTAAGACAGATACTGAAAATTCTAACTCAAAAATTTAAAATTTCACTATTATGTTACTGTGCAATCATTGTAACAGTAGGTTTTTATTTGGGGCTCACTTTGTATCAAATGCTTACTGACCATGTTTTGTGGATTTTTACAGTAAAACCATATAATATCCCTTTGAAGTAATACAAATGATAGCTTTATTTCAGGGATTTTAAAACAAGTTTTGCAGAAATAAAGCATTTATTTGAGGTCAGGTAGCTGACTAGTGGCAGATTAGAGATTTTAAATCTTGTAACTGTCTTATCCTCAAGTTGGTGTTCCTCAGTCACCACCATATCGCCCCTGGTGTCCTTTGGTTCTTAAGTAAGACAGATTCTCTTAAGTATTTATTTGCTTTTTTATTTTAAATTCAATTAAATTCAACTAATACTGATATACAGTCCAAGGTATGTGACCTAGACAGTTGTTTTGAGAATGGTGTCTTTGCCTCTATAATCTTCAGTTTCCTTGGTGGAAATGAAGATAACAATGTTTACATCATAAAATCGTACAGGATGTTATCATTAAAAGATAGAAGATATTATGATCGTTATTATTATCATTATTCAAAAATATCTTATTTTCTAGAATAAGGAGGATGATCCATAAATGTTAAAGGAATAGATGAATGAATGGATGAATGAATGAGAGAATGAGGTATAACTAAGTCAAAGTCTTGTGTACAAGAATTTAGCAGTCTGGTAGTAGGACCAAAGGTCTGGGTTGTAGAAATTCTTGGCTATCTGTGCTGCAGTGGTATTAGTTTAATACTAATGGAGCATATAAATTCGGTGCAAAAATGAGTAAACAGGAATAACAGGCCAGAAAAAGGAAACTTCAGAGAAAGAGAAAATGAAGGAAAGAAAACAAAAGAGGTAAGGACATGTCAGGGTGGTACAGAAATTAGAATGTAAAAGACAAAAAATAGAAAAATTCATTAGGAGATTATTATCCTTAGAACAATTAGGGTGAAAATTTGAGTTTGGCAATGGCAGTAAACAAAAAGAAATGCACAAATTCCAGAAAGATTTGAGAGGTTTACAAGACTTAGTAACTGATTCAATGAACAGGGTGGGAGGGAACAGAACTTGGTCTCTGGCTCTTTCAACTGATCACATTATGGTGATGTCATTGAGATGGAAGTCAAAATTCCATACGGTAATTCTGGGCAAGTTATTTCTTAATCCTCATTGTCCTTATCTGTAAGTTTAAAATTGTGGTAGTCTTTATGATATGTAATTGTGAGGAGGACAAAGTGTAAAGCATATGCAAAACTTAACAATGTCTGGCATTTTGTGAGCGCCAGAGATATTCATAGTGCTTTTAAGCTTTGTGTGGGGTGGCCAGTAGGAGTGAAACAGCGAAGAGCAAAGATGCTTAATGTTAGAGTATTTGAGTTTGAGTTACTTAATAAGAAGTCATCTAACTCATAAAATGACCATTGTCACTTTCTGAGGCCTGGTAACAGGGCCAGTTGGTGTAGAGTGATTGAGGAGGCATCTGCTGCCTCCACTAAAGGACCAATTTGAGACTCGTGTGGTAGTCTGTAACTCTCCATTTTCCAGAGATAATAGGATTGCTTGTTTTTTAAATGCTTGGTAAATGGGGAAAAAAAATTATTACAGTAAATGCAATCACCACCACCCAAACCCAGAAAGTTGTCTTTCTTTCTCCAAATTGCGTGTTATAATTGATTTCGAATTGCTGAATAGGAAAAAAATTAAGTTTACTTTCTGATCAAGATTTAATTTAGTGTGATAGTCATGTTCAATCAAGTGCTGTTTTGTATTTGAGCAGTGCTTGTTACTCTATAATTTCTTTTTTTTTTTTGTTACTCTATAATTTCTATCTATCATTTCCCCAGTTTTCGGTGTATATTTCTGAAAATTTGGAATGAGCTTCTTAGTTTAATATTAACATTTTAAAGTTTTTTGTGGTACACATGTTTAAATACTGCATTGTTTCTCTGGTGTGAGAAACTGAAAGTGTAAATAAAGACTAAAATATATTATATTGGGAAAGGGAAGAAAATGTCCAAATGGAGAAGGGAACAGGGAGGGGGAAAGAGGGAGGGGGAAAGGAGCAGAGGGACAAGAGAAATAAGAAATGGAAGGAAAATCTGGAAACAAAGGTTTTGTAAATAGGGAGGGAGGAGGGTGTGAAGGGTGGGGAGGGGAATGGGAAAAAAAGAAGCAACAAGATATATTATGTATAGGTACAAATCCCCTATGATGAATGTTATTACTATGTACATCTAAAATGTACCATTAAAATAAAATTTTTAAAAAATAAAGTTTTTTATGGTAGTAGTTTTTAAAATACCCTATAGTCTGTGGATCCTTAATAATAAAATAAAATTGCATCTAACTTATTTCATAGTGGAACTCATCCATTACTCTACTTAGTAATTATGGTAGGATGAGGACACTCCTTGCATTTTGTGGAATTTTTGTTGACTGAATGTATTTTAAGAATAAGTGGATGAGGAAGATGAACTGACTTTTTTCTTCATATCAAGTTCAACCAACCACTTAGTACTAAGCTTCATATGGAAAGAAAATCTATGATATACAATAGCAAACATCTACCAAATCAATGAAGTGTTTGGCTCCAGGATTTAGGCTTCAGATTGGTTTCTGAAAATAAATATCTAACTTGTGTATTAATTTAATTCTTAAAATAACCTATAGGTGTGTAAATGTATTTTAAAATCATTATGCAGACTAAGTTAAACCATAAAAAGTACAGTGTAGTTTCTTAAGACAAATTGAGGTACAGTTTAAAAAATATGGACCTTCTGAAGAAAATAACGCAGAAATATTTCCATGTTAACAAAACAAACACAAAAAATAATTTGAAGATGATCTTCAGCTAAGGAATTTTGGGCAGTAGATTAAGGGTACAGCTTGTTGAATCTTTGCCTGTCATGTATTGTTTATGCAAAATGTTGCCAGTAGACTCCTATCTTAACTCACCCAATATCAAATTCAGCACAGATTGTTTATGTAACCCAAGAATGCACTGTATAAGGGACTGCATCTGCCGGATTAGCACTTAACTATTCAGAGTAAATAAGTAAACACACATTGTAATCCTTTCTTCGTTATGGAAGCTCACTTACAGACTCAAGCTTCAAATTCCTTTGCGTTCTCATAAAGGAACATCACTACTGTTCTGCATTCTATACTGAGACACAATTCCAGATTTGAGACTAGACTTCACACAGTTTGAACACTTTAGAGAGCATTCCTTTCTATTTTCCCAAATAGCAATCCTTTTGTTATATTGTAGGAGACCTCATTGAAAATTTATCTTACAGATTTCTTTCTTTGTCTTATCTATAAGTAGAAAGTTATCTTGCTGTAAAATAAAGTCATCTTATTTTCTCTCCAACGGTCTACCTGTGATCTATGTGCCTAAGCACATGTGTATATGCACACACAGAATGAAAGGAGAAATGATAAGCAATCAGAATTAGCACCCTAGATAAACATGCATATTACCTTCGAGCAACACACACACACACACACACACACACACACACACACACAGAGTATGTAATGAATACATTTATGTTTACAGGATAGAAAAAGAACAGTTCCCTGAAGTTTTGTGGTACAACATCCCAGTGAAGGAAAGGGTAAACCAACGCTTGAATAAATTCTAACACTCTCCAGGCAGTCGACATTTTAAAGGCTTAGCCTGAAAGAATTACCAGTTAAAGACTCCAATTTGAGGAGTCACAGAAGACCTTAGGCTTAGGTTGGCTTGGAAGAAAATTTGTGCTTCTGGGCAGGGATCCACAGCCCATCAATATCATCTCTGGGATTTTAAGCAATTAAAATTAAAGGCGTTCCCATCTCCTCTCACCAGGGTGTGAAGGTCACACCATTCCTGACCTTCACACATCTTGACCATGGATCACAGGGAGTAAAAGTATTGAATTTGTCACTAATCTGTCAGGTGAGTATCTTGGCTGGTTCTATCTTTGTTTGTTATTTATTCTCCTTCCCCACCTGCCCTTCCCTACTTCCTCTATCTCTTAGTCCTCTTCCCAAATGATGTTTGTTTTTTTAAATGAGCGAACTTATTCTGGTTTAAATTTGGCATAGCATTTAATAACAGCTTTTTAAAGATGATTTCAAAATTTTGCATTCTTTTGCAACTTACTCCATATTAAAGCAGTATGCCCTGTAGTTGGAGTTGGAGCCAGTTGAATTTTCTTTTTTTTTTTTTTTTTTTTTTTTTTTTTTTTTTTTTTTTTTTTTTTTTTTTTGGTGCTAAAGATCAAACTCAGGGCCTTGTGCTTGCAAGGCAAACACTTTAACCACTGAGCTAAATCCCTAGCCCACCAGTTGCATTTTCAGAGTGTGGTCGTGAACTGTTTGTAGCTCCTACTACACAGTGTGAACTTAACTGGGGCTGATCAGTAGATTAGAGTGGACTGTGTAGAGAAAGACCTTTCAAGAAAACATGAAAGTCTCACACTCTTGATAACATAGAAGTCGGGTGGGAAATAGAGACAAACGCAAACTAATATGAATTTTCTAAAGAGTGTTAACTTCTGTTTTTATTTCAGAGAATTACCTAAAAGGACACTGAAAGTAATTATCAGACTTCATGTTAACTTTTGGAAAAAATAACAAAAAACAAAATGGAACTGCTTTATGGAGAAAGAGTGGGGATGTAGTGTGTCAAATGAGCCTGGAATCTTCAGTCCTTGGATAGAAGAACACTCTGATTAACCCCCACCTGACAAGAAACCCATCAGAGACACACGCACCCTGTGGATAAACAGGGGTGAGAGTGCTATAAAAGAAGCAAAGTAAGGACCAGAAACTGAAGACCTTTCCTTGGATACGAATCTTTTCAACTGAAAATACATCTTTCCCTTGGGTGATTTAGACTACTGAATTGTCTGCAGAGTGGCAAGTAACAGAATGAAATAATGCCAGTTAATGGATGGCTGTGTGCTTGTGCTCTGGAAGTGACTGAAGCGCTTGTAGAGACAAGGTCACAAGCGCTGCAGTGGGAGGTTTCAAAGGGCCAGAACTTGGAATCCAGAACACTGACAGGCCGTGATGATGGTTAAATCCCTTAAGCCTTACCAGACTAGAATGTACTAAAACATGAATTTAAATACATATATCTTAGTCTAGCATTTCTATTGCAAATTTATCATAAAAAATAAAAGCATTAGTAGGTTAGAGGAGATGTAAATGTAGGGAAAGACAGAAATGGAGATTTTGATCTTTATACATGTAAATATGGAGCTATTATAACAAATATCATTTGTTGTGGATATCTGTAGTGGATAAAAATATCTTAGAAAATTAAGAACATTTATTTGTAGAGGAAAGGGTGTATACATTGTGGCACATCCACACAATACAACAGTACATAAAAATTTAAAAGTCACTTATAATTATATGCATTGTTCTAGATTTATTATTATGTTAATAAAGTAGTTGTAAGGTAACATGCATAATATTATTTTTTTGTATCAAAATCAAAGTCAAAACTCTGTATGCACATTTACATATTTGTAAGAGCATAGAGAAAGATATGGAAAGATACAAGAGGCTGTCCTTATTGGTTAATTCAGTGGAATAGGGAGGAAGGAGGAGGATATGTGGGTTCTATAAAATAAATCATTTATATGAAGTAAATCAGACACACAGGCTTGAATATCACATGGTTTCTCTTATATGAGAAGCTCAATATCAAATAAAGTACAAAATAAAAGACAGACAATAAGAAAAAAGCGCAAGAAAAAACTGTTACTGTAATCCAGCATGGGCAATGCATCTAAAGTGTACCTTGATTTAATGTAATTATCTTACGTATTTTTTTTGGCTGTTAATCTGGCTGTCAATTGTATTTATGATGATTAACCTGATAAGGACTTATAAAATAAATAAATGAATCTGATGCTGGCAATAAAGGTTTTCAGAAAGGTGGGTGAAGGGGAAGGAGGAAATAAAAAGACTTGAGATGTGTTATGCACGTATACCAATTTCTCATGATGAAATGTAATCATTATGTACTGCAAACATGTACTAATAAAAATAAAAATTTTTATTTCCTTCATCTCAACACAGCCAATGATCAAGGACCAAATTTATGGCCCGCTTACTCACTGGAAAGCTCTGCTCCCAGCGTCAGGCGACCTCCGTACAAACCCAAACACTTGCTGCGCACCTCTGTGGGTATGTGAAGCTGGCATTGTGAACACCACGAGGAGTGCAGGCATGAGCTGGAGGGCGGGTCAGATTCTGCTTCTCACAAAGCTTTCATTATTTTGGGGAGACACCAACAGGCAAGCAAATGAGTAGATGAAAAAAGAATTACACAACGTAGGAAAGCGTTAGAAAGGCAATAAACAGGTTGATTTGGTGGAGGGTGAGTGTGGATGGATAAGGAGAAGTATCTAGAGCTGAGTTTCCATGGAAAGTCTTTCTGAGGGTGTAATGGGTGAGCATGAGTTGTGCGAAGAGCATGCCAGAGAGTGGAGAGCAAACACCAGTTCAAAAATTGGGAAGGATCTAGTTACTCTAAGGACAGAAAGATCAGTGAGGCTGAAGTACAACGAGAAAAAGAAGGAGTGAGTATGAAAAGAAGATGGCGAGGAGGGCATCTGGATGAGGAAGGACATGGAAGTGTTTGAATTTTCATATAAATGCAATGGGAAGCTATTAAAGGCTCCTCAGGAAGAACATGACTTGTTCAGTGTTTTGAGATGACTACTGGCTGCTGTGTGACCAAAGGATGGGGAAGACGAAGAAAATGGGGAAAACAATTTGGAAGCTATTTCAGCAGTCTAGAAAAACAATGTTGCTGTTTTGGAGTTGACTGTGATGAAAAGAATGGAGTGAAATGGAACAGTCAAATAAATATGTCAAGGTAAAATAGACTAGAACTGCTAGATTCGATGCAGAGGATAAGAGGAAAGTACTAAGGCCATTCTAGCTTTTGAGCTGAGGAACTAGATAGAAGGTGGTAGCATTTAGCATGACAGAGAGGATCCAGAAGTAGCTGAGTTAGCTTTTATCTCCTTTTGGAGGCTGTAACTCAAGAAACTGGGAATCAAGAAATTTATTTCAGCCATAAAGAGTCAGAGTCTGATTAGCCATCCAGTTGGAAATGTTAACTAGGTGATTAAAATGAGACTCTGAGGCTCAAGGGAGAAGTCAGGGACAGAGACAGATATTTTGAGATTCATCCTCATCGTATCCGTGGTGTTTAAAGTCACTCAGAGAGAGAAGAGATTTTAGGGCTTGTCCCTGAGCAGCTCAGCATCCACAGTTGATTCCAGACCTGTCAACAAAGCTAATTAAGAGACTGAAGGTAGGAGAAAAAATCAAAGGTGGTCTATGATGTCAGCTTGGACATTGTGACATGCGTGTGCCACCCTTTCCATAACAGTTGGCTTAGCGTTCAATCAGAAATGTCACACTAGGGGCTGGGGATTTAGCTCCGTGGTTAGAGTGTTTGCCTTGCAAGCACAAGGCCCTGAGTTGGAACCCCAACACCGGAAAAAAAAAAAAAAAGGAAATGTCACAGTAGATGATGACATCTTCATATTATGGTGACATGAGAGGATTTACTAATATTGGGAGCAATATTTTATTGATAAAATTAGCTTTCAAATTAGCATAAAGTATATTTCTAAATGGGGTTTCATTATTGAAAGCATTTTTACCTAAAATATATGAGATGCTTCTCAGATATAGGTTTGTAAGAGCTATACAATTTTGCATGTGGTACATTGCAAGTTTATAGTGATTATTGTTTTCATTCCTATGAACCCAAGATTTCTCTAAAATACCTAATTTTCATATAATGTATAAAATTATTATTTTCTACATCTTTTGGTCTAATATTCCTTCAATGTTATTTCCTGTCTCATGTAGACACTTTTTAAAAACCTTCTTCTCGATCCTGGCAATAACTAATAGTGTGTCTTCATTGATAAATCATCAGAATTTACAGATTTTTCAAAGATATATAATGGTATTTCCTCCCAAGGATCTATTATCAAGTTCTTAAATACAAAACAAATATTTGGTGTTGGTTACGAGAGAAAAAAACATGACAAAAATTTCAATTAGCGAAGTACAGGCTTGAAAAGAAGAAAAGAAAAAAATGGTCTGAAGAAAAGAACAGAAGAGAGGACACAGCTCATGTGCATGAAAATATGAAATATTTCTGTCAATGGTCATTCCGCTGCTGGACCACAAAAATGGAGCCCATAGTTCCCTGGAGACCTCTAGCTGGGGTAAGGAAGATGGCTGCTGGTATTTAGCCACACTAAAATATTACCCCAGGAGAGCTTTTTCTGAAATTGCTAAGAGATTCCAATCACACTGTGGTTTGCAATTTGGACAAAGTGCCCTAGCTCTAAAATAGCCCAAATACTGTAACCTGATTTATGTTCTAGCCAAACTACTAAGCAAAGTACCCTGAATACCACAGAGCAGGCTCTTCAGATAACACTGTTTTACTGGTGGAAAATATAAACACATTTTTTTTTTTTGCCTGAATTTCTTTTGTGATTAAGGAAAACTTGCTGAGGAAACAGAAGTAATCCATGGAGAATTGTGAAACTGATGAGGGATTCAAATTACCCACAATTTGCCTTTGAGTCAAAACAAATGTAATATTGAGAAGTTTCTTTCCCATAGGTATCTAAGGAAAAAAGGAGAATCTTCGTTGTGATCCAACTGCTTCATGTAGAAAAAGGATGCCATGATCCTGATAAGAAAAACATCATGTTCTTTATCTGGGTTTCCTGAATACTTACATGAGATGAGCATACTAATGAGTTTGAGGTGTTTTTTGTTCTTGTTTTTGTTTTTTAACTAAAAGAACTCTTTACCCCATACCAACTGTTGGCATATTTTCCAATTCAGTAAAATAGTAACTTAACTGGACTCAACTGGACAAAATCTTTTTGTTGGATCTATTAAGAGGAATTTATGTGCAACAGCTTGTTTTAAAAGAATCACATTAAAATTTTAGGCCAGGAAAAAAAAAAGCTATGAAAACTGTATGGACATCCCTTGTAGGTATATAACTTGTCTGCTTCTCTCTGAAATAACCTCATCCTGTTGTTTCATAGGACTAGTGTAAGGATATATGTATGTAAAATTACAGAATCCTTCCCACAAGAAAAAGTACAGTTTCATTTGTTGACATTGGAAAATATCTGTGGGGTCAGATTAATGCTCACTGACAAACCCAAAGGCAAATAAAAAATAAATGGTTTTTTGGAAAGTAGACTTCCAGGAATAAAGCTTAGCATAAATACCTATGGACTATTTTAAGGTTTACAAATATTATAATTCCCACATATATATGCTTTACAAAATAGTCACTTTTCACATTCCAGTCTGTGTGCAATATTATGTCCATGTGGAATTTTCTTGAAAAGACTCTTCGCTGGTGCTTTTGGGCAGCAATACAAAGCAATAGTTGGGAGTGCAGACCCCAGAGACAAATTCGTAATTAAGGAAGGATGACATTGCATAGAAAGAGAGATACAATTAATAACAGAAGAGGGAAATCACCGACATATGTATATTCAAGAATTTGACTGTAAATGTAGACTGGTACAACCACTATGGAAATCAGTGTGGAAATTCCTCAGGGAACTAGGACTAGAGATTCCATTTGACCCAGCTATTCCCCTTCTTGGTATCTTTCCAAAAGAATTAAAATCACTATGCTTCAGGGATATATGCACACTCATGTTTATAGCAGCACAGTTTGTAATAGCTAAATCGTGGAAGCAGCCCAAATGCCCATCAACAGCAGAATGGATTAAGAAAATGTTGTATTTTTATACCATGGAGTACTACTCTGCCATAAAGAATGATAAGCTTGAGATATTCCTAGGTAAATGGATGCATCTTGAGACCATACTCCTAAGTGAAATAAATTGGACACACATGTTTAAATACCGCATAGTTTCTCTGGTGTGAGAAACTGAAGTGTAAATAAAGACTAAAATGTATTATATGGGGAAAGGGAAGAAAGTGTCCAAATGGGAAAGGGAACAAGGGAGGGGGAAAGGAACAGAGGGACAAGAGAAATAAGAAATGGAAGGAAAAAAATGGAAACAAAGCTTTTGTAAATAGGGAGGGAGGAGGGGGTGAGGGGAGGGGAACGGGAAAAAAAGAAGCAACAAGGTATATCATGTACAGGTACAAATCCTCAATGATGAAAGTTATCAATATGCATATCGAAAATGTACCATTAAAATAAAATTAAAAAAAAAAGAATTTGACTGTAATAGAAGTTATATTTCAAATACAGCAAGGCTGTATTTGCAAATGTATTCTTAAGTAAATGCCACTGGGAAAATAGGATATCTACTAAAAGAAGATATGCTTTGTATAAATATATTACAGATGGATGATTAAAGAGCTCAACAATTTTAATTGAATAAATACAGTATGTTGGAGGAAATTTTATGACCTGAAGAGGTGATAAAGTTTTCCTAGGTGAGACAGAAGTCCAGACGCCAGAAAGGAAAATAGAAATACCTACATAGAAATATCTCTTATTAAAAAAATTTTAAAAATAAAAATAAAAAAGGAAATATCTCTTATTTTGCTCCTAAATAAAAATACCTCTTTAATTATATTTTAAACTAAAGACAATATAACTAATTACACAATAAGCAACAGTCTGTAGAAGACATGCACCCAAAGTATAACTGAAGATAATATACAGACTATGTAAAGAATGCCTATGAACCAATAAGAAAAAGAAAAACAGTTTATAGAAAGCTTGGCAAAGGATAGAAGAAAAAAAAACAAATGACTAAAACTCATATGAAAAATAGGGATTATCAGAATGATTTAGAATCAGAGATGTATCTATTAAAATATATATTCGATTAGAATAAATTTAAAATTGGTGAAAACCTAAATAGTGGTACCGAGGACAGAGGAAAATAATTCCCTTCCTGTACCCTTTATGGAAGTAAAAAGACTTTTTACAGACCAATTAGAAAGTATCTTTCAAGATAAAAATCTCGCACATTACTTGTTCAAGACTTCTACTTGTAGGATTCTATGCTAAGTAGTAATGCTTGCAACAGGTTTCAAATACATTTTTATAAAGGTATTGTTTGTTGAAGCAGTAATATTAAAATTTTAGAAAACACATTAAGACAAAGGATAGAAGAAAAAAAACAAAAGGGTCATTTCAGTAATAATTTACAGAAAAAAACAAAATAACTGTGGCTCAAGTATGCTAGCAAATTATTCTCCTTCATGTAAATGCCTGCTATGGGACATCAAAATGACCATTACATTTAAATGTTTGAAATCAATTCTGGACATACGAGCAGCTATGATACTGTAACTAAAGACTCCCAAAAGAAGATTTTCAGAACAGCTTCAGAAAGTGGCAATAACTATGGCATAAATGTGTTCAAAGCAAGGGAGGTATTTTAGGGGGATTATTGCAATACTTTTTTTTTTTTAATGTAAGCATTCACCATATTTTTTGAACACTCCTTATATGTCCTTGGGCAGAGCTCAACTACAGTCACATATTTACATCTGCATTGAAGGAAAATTGTAAGATTTAGTTATCATTCTTGGATTCCATGTGTCCAAATAAACATTTTACATGTAGTCTTTATTAAAAACATTGATATTCTGGGAAAACTGGTGATCTTTCGCAATGATCAGGTCATTTGTTCCATAAATATTCCCCCATACACTTCTACGGTTCTTCTGATGTTTAGAACCCACTTGACCTTTTTATTTTTTGGTGCTGGGGATCTAACTTGGGGCCTTGCACTTGCTAAGCAAGCGCTCTACCACTTGAGCTAAATCCCCAACCCTTTTATAAGAGAGACAGTGCCAAAGTTTCATACAGCACGCCCTGCAGTATTCCTAGATTGTGTGATGTCTTGTGGTCTAGCAACTGCTAAAATAAAAAGCTACATACCTACCTCAAACCATCTGCCCTGGAACAGGAAAAACACAACTGAAGCTCTCATTTCGCTAAAGAAAAAGCAAGAATTGGAGTTACTGGCCCATGGCAATGATAGAAATCCTTGCTGATTGCAGGCTCTCAGCCCAGCTATCGCTTCTGTTACTGTTACCTCTTGCTATTGCTCTTGTTGCAGATCCCCACTAATAACTGTGTGTAAGCCTTCTTGACTCTTCAAAGAAATGTGCCCTCAGTTAAATAAAAGAGAGTGCTGGAAGAGCCTAAATCAACTATTAAATATTTAGGGCAGAAATTACATTTGCCACTTTTGTTCATAAATCACTGGCCAGAACTAATCACACAGTACTATCCAACAAGAAGAGTCCCAGGAGTTTGGTCATGCTTTTGCTAGCCTTAATTACTAACACAGAGTAAGTTAATAACTAAGGAAAAATCAATGTGTAATTATCTAAGTATGAGATAATTAGCAAAAACAATATGTTTCCTCAATTTCTTCAAGACTAGTTATTTTTACACTGAGCTATATTTTAGTTAGTAACCTGAAATAGGTGAGTAGCAGAAGTGGAAGCATTCTTTCTAGGAAGATATTTCAAAGACTTATCAATCGTATGTTTAAAAAAAAAAGGTGTAGTTGGCAGAAACAAAGGATGGTTAATGATAATTATCATCAAAGTTTTGATCAAGAGCAAATAATTCTGCACAAGGACTATTGATTCCCATTAATTTTTTTTCCTTCACTTTAAATCATTTATTATGTGGCACATGGTTTTCTCCAGAACAGCTGTTGTTCCCCAGTATTGACTTTGTTGACATCTGTATATTCTATGATCTTGGCGTGTAGACTTTTCAATTTGATAGCAAGCATCTTGGAAGGGTTTTTCCATCCTGCGGCCAATGAATGTTTTCTTTTATTGTTACTTTAAGGTTTTATAGGTTTTGGTTTGGGGCCAGTCAATTTTGCTTCATTAATGTCTTTCATAAATGAAACTTTTCTTCTGGAGAGTTTCTAAGTGGTATCAACATAATTTAAGTTTTTAATAATGTTTGCTATAACATCCTGCTTTTTAAAATGACCTAATTTATTTGAAATTTCTGTTAATAAATAGTTTTATACAGATAAAGATAGTTCTGGGGAATCTGTTCATCAGAAGCTTTTCTTCATTCTCTGGGTGTTGCTTTGCTTCTTAGTGTGTAATGGATGTAATTCTCAAGAGTAATTCACGCGACTCTCTGTGTTTCTTTTTATTTCTGATGGTCAGTAATGTAACCACTCAGAAAGAGGTCTTCAACCTCTTTCCAAGTTATTACTTTCAATAATAGAAAAAAATTACACACAAAATTAGGAGGGAAACTCTCAGGAAACAAAATAAAACAGGAATTTCTGATTCTTCCAAACAATCTATAGTTTCTTTATAGGATCTCCCAAAATGGTAATATTCCTGATGTTTATATAGACCCTAACAAAGCCTTAATGTTTTTATGACACAACAATGTCAGCACAAGTTTTTGAGCTGGTCATTCAAAATTCCAGTACCTGTTCTAGAGTAGACAAAAAGAAAAACTCAAATGTTTTAATAATTCAGAATTATTTATTATTAGTTAATGACTAGGCAGCACGAAAGAAAAACTCTTTAGGTATTTATGTATTTTAGCTAGAATGTAGAATAAAACTGTTTCTAGGATCAACAATTATTGGACTACTAATGTTGGTGGTGTGGCATAGTGAATGTGTGGTCAGAGTTTAAATATTTCTAGTTATTGGCTTAGTATTGACATTACTTTTCTACAATTTTCCACCATTATATCATAAAAAGAGCATCTCTTTAAGAAATTTATCTTAAAAACAAAGAAAGTACAAAATTAAGAATTAAATGAGAAGATTCCTAAAGTAACTCTAGCTCTGAAAGTCTGTGATTATCCTAGTTCATGTGTACACCCACACCAACTTTCATTTACTTTGTTCAAAGTAAATGAGACAATTTTGAACATTGTCTCAAAATAAGTATGATCCCAATTTTTTTACTCCAATCCTCTGGTATGTTATTGGGAGTTTGCCCAATGTTCACAGAATTTCCCAGGATAAACACATCACGAAGCTTGCCCAAGTGTTAGGGCATACAGCACCACTTCGGAGACTTCTTGAGAAACAATCCAAATGTATAAAAAGAAATATGCTTAGACATAGTCATTATAATACTAGCAGAGTAATGTAAATGTACAAAGTTCAAGGGGACAAAGTTCATGTCTGTTCTGCAAACAACTTATTACCATCTCGACGCATATCAAACATTCAAAAAAGATGTGTTAAATAAATGATTGAAATGTCCAATATAGCACAATAGTTAAGTAACCCATTCAGTTAACTATCATAATTTTTTATCGGGAAATAAATTTGTATACCATAACAGTGTGATCATAAGTAATGCATTATTATTAGTAGGGTGATTTTTCTATGTGTGTCAAAAATTTTTAAATAGACATACTTGTTGCTATAATCTTATTTGTATGTTTGTAATCATTATATTTTCCTGATGAATTGGCCCCTTTATAAACATTTTAAAATATGCTTCTTTGTCATTACTGATATACTTTTGCCTATAGTCTATTTTGTCTGATGTTACTCTGCCTCACTTGGAGTAAACGGTTTGTTTCTTTAAATTTAATATCACTTATAGACAGCGCATGTTTGGATTCTGTTTTCAAATCCAGTCTGTGTTCTAATTTAGAATATCTGATTCATTTACAGTTAATGTAATGCTATCGAAATGGTAGAGTTTATTCCTGCCATTTTACTATTTTTTTCAATATATCGCACGTCTTTTTGTTCTTACATTCTGTTGTTGCTGTTCTTGAGGAGGTAGCTTCTGATATGCTACTTTATTTCATCTGTGATTTTTAAAAGTGGATTTGTAAAGTTATTTTTCTTGCTGGTTGCTCTGGGGATTGCAACACATATTTTGGTATAAAGCAACTAGGTCACATTAATACCTAAATAATTGCAATAGTAATATTGAAACTGTTCCAATATAGCTCTAAGGCCTTCCCTTTGTGCTATTGTCACAGAAATTGCATTTTATATATTATAAGCCCATTGGATTTTTGTTTGATGGTGTTGCCTTTTAAAATTTGTTAGGGAAAACAGTACAGGTATTTTATATCTCCTTATGTAAATATCTCTTTTGATGCTGATGTGTGTGTGGGTGTGTGTTTGACTTACCATGTAGAATTCTTTCTCTTAAGCCCTAAGGGCTCCCTTTGGTATTACCTGTTGAAAAGTTTCATTAGCAACAATTCTTTCAGTCTTTGCTCTATGGGAACGTCTTCTTTTTCACTTTTAAAGAATAGGTGGTGGTTTGTTTTGTTGGTGTTGTTGTTTTTGTTTGTTTTGTTTTGTTTTGTTTTGGAAATCTTATTTGGCCTTTTTCTTTTGGCACTTTGGATACATCCACCTACCTACTGCTCTGCCTTGGTTTCCGATGAGAAGTCAGTTACTAATATTGTTGAGAAGAGTATTTGTTGAGTCATTTTCCTCTATAATTTGCAAGGTACTCAGTGTCACTGATATTTAAGTGTGACTGTAATGTGTCTGGATGTAGACCTATTTGAGTTTTTCCTAATCAGAGGTTGCCAATTGTACCTGCTGGATGTGTGGATTTATGCTTTCTATCTGTTTGCAAAGGTTTTGGACACTATTTCTTTCAATACTTTTTCAACTCCTTTCTCATCCTCCTTTCCTTTCGAAACTGCCGTTACACATGTCCTGGTGCATGTTACGGGCCCAGCTCTCTGTGACCCTGCTTACTTTTCTCTATTTCTCTTCATGTTCCTCAGAATGAACAATCTCAGTTAATTTATCTTCATGTTAACTTATTCTTTTTTCTAACTTCAAGTTCACTGATTCTTCTGTCAGGTCAAATCACCATTCTACCTAGATTTTTATTTCGATTATTATATTTTTCAACTATAGAATGTCAATTTGTTGCTTTTTTTATCATTTTCATCTGTGTTAACTTTTTGTATTTGTTTGAGATAATTTTCTTACTTTTCTTTTGTTCTTTGAGCACTATTTCCTTTAGTGCAACACATGAAGTCTCTCAAGGATAGTTTTAATGGGTTGCTTCTTTTTTGTGTGTGTAAACTCTACTTTCCTGTCTGTTTGATGTCTCAATCTTTGTTGAAAACTGAAGAATTTAGATAGTATACTTGATTCTCCTTATACAAGGTAGTTGTATTTTACAAAGTCACTAAAATGCATAAATACTGAACCTTTGATATATACATATATATATATACATATTTCACATAGGTTATAATATTAATTCCTGAAAGCAACACATCCTGGTAAATTTTGTTGTGTTTTTCTTACAAGAGAGAAAATCAGTTCAGAAAAGGTAAGTGACTTGGCTCAGTCTGCCTCCCAACTACTGTCTTGATTTTATGGCTGTCCCTATGTGAGAAGTTAAATGAGAAAGCAGCAAAAGAGTCACCCTACTTGATATTACCTGGGAAAAGGTGAGTCGGATTACTTAAAATTTTCACCACAGTGAATAGTTAGATTTATATGACTGACTGCGAAAGTACCTCCAATATTGATATTGAAGTTAAGTAAGTTTCAGCCAGTTGGTAAATTAGAAAGTGTAGAATCTTTGAATAATGGACATTATCTGTATATTTTAGCAAATACAGAATCATATCTGCCTTCCTAGATTTATTTTTGCTATTCTGTCGTTGCTTTTGCAGCTTATTTGGTGACTTCTGAGTATGAATGTCATGGGGGAGTCTATTTCCTACCGTGCACACAGCTGCTGACATTGTTTGCTATTTACATACTTATTAATTGCTCTGTCAATCACATATCTATTCATTTAAGCACTTGTATTTTTAACTGACTTTTTGGAAGGTGTCTTGTCCCTTTCCTAACAGCTGACCCACAACACCCAACACCCACACCTTGAAGGAAAAGCAGTCCATTTCGGCTCATGTTTCCAGGGCACAGTCTGCTGTCTCAAGGTCTGGAAGGCCCAACAAATGGAAACAATGGAGGAAAATCTGGTAGGAGGGAGACACGCCCTCCCAGGGCTCCCCAGTGACCCGCCTCTTCCAATCAGACGCCACTTCCTAACAGCAAGTCGGCTGTAGCACATCCATGATTCCATCACATTCCAAATCCCCTATTTATGAGCACATGAGACCCTTGGGGAACATGTAAATACAACCCACAGTGAAAATTTTGCTCCTGGTCAGGAGAGCATACAAGCAGGGCAGACAAAATTGGCCAGATTTCCTTAAGCCAACATTTTCCATCTTTTTCTAAGGGGATCTGTGTGCATGATAGCACACTTTAAAAGTTCAGCCCGTTTATGTGTCTGCATTAGCCTTCATTTCCTATTTGCATACATTGCTATGGTCAGTCAGACATGAGCGAACAATTGGGGCTCCCTCCAGTCTTTCCTTAGAATATACTTTGACTTCTGGAACTCTGCCCTTTAGAATTGTGTCATTCCCAATTCCTCTTTTGAAATTTTGAGATATTCTTTTATTCCTTCCAACTATGATTGCATTCCTTAGGTAGTTATCATGTTATCTATTGCAGGTAATCATATTTGTTTTGCCTAGTGATCCGAAGGCAAAGCTTTTCTTCTCAGCTGAACTTCAAGACAAACTAAATAGCAGCAATGTTCTAGAAATGGGACTTTTCTAGAAGATTCTAAATCTCACCAAATAATAATAAACCTCTGGAGGATGCAGCTCTTTGGAGAGCTCCAGGTCAGATCAGTCCCACGCAGCGGCTACAAGAGTACAGTGTCATAGTGACTATGCTGCGGAGCAAGGGCTGTGAGCACGGGAACATCTCCAAAAAAAAGTGTCACAGACTTTCGTTATGAAAGTCTGATACTTTTTCTTAAATATTTTCTCCTTTGTTATGTGGCTTTGCTTAATTTCAAATGTTCTAACGTAATTGATAATTTTTCTAGTATGTTCTTCGATATTAATTTGATTTTAATTTAGCAAGGTCCTTATTCTGCTATTCTGGAAGTTTTGCTCTGATAACTTTTATCACTTTGCTTGGAATCTAATGTTTGTAAAAGCAACCTGCATCTTTCTTCATTGTATTATGCTTAGATCATATACCATCCCTAGCTAAACTTTAAGCTAATCAATTTTAATAGTCATTTTAATTTACTCAATGAGTTTGTTATTTAATGTGGGAGATGTTAAAGAAAACTTCAGGCACTTACCTCACCCTCACAGACCTTCCAATCAAATTGAACAAGAGAAATATTATAGAGATAAACTCAAAATTTTAAGTGTGTAATACATTTCCCCAAATGACAGGAACAGGTAACTCGAATTCTAAGCCTTAAGGGTTACTTTGCCTGAAGACATTGCAGAATGCCTTGTGAAGTTGTGATATAAAAGTATATTAATGGATGATAATAATATCCCAGTCTAGTTTCTGAATGGCTAGTTTTTACGTGTCGACTTGTCCAAAATGTTATATAAATGGTAGGTGTTTTAAACAATGACATAGGTTCATGGAGAGACATGTTGGAACATGTTTTCAGTGCCCCTGAAATCTTATAACATCAGTTATACCCTATTTGAACTTTGCTATGTCATTATTCTTATCATCGGGCATCATTATTTAAGGTAACAAAATTATTTCCTATTTGCCTCTGCCTATTATTATCAAACATTTAGAAGTGACAGTGAGAAATACATTTTCATTGATGGGCAAGGAAAGCATTCCTCACAGATGGATAAAACTAAAAGTCGAATGCCACACATTAGCACACTAACACTGCAGCATTTTCACGATAAGAAAGTGTTAACTTTTCATTTCAACCGTGAGCAAGCTGATCATGACCGTATTTGGTGCACTAGAAGATGTTAAATGAACAAATGGGGCATCTGTAGAAGCCCAGAGAACTAACATCTTCCAAATAAATGTCTGGGCAAAAATAAACAATCAAGGAACAGGTCTGTTCAAGTCCACCGTTGGCTCTAAAAATAGTTATACATGAAAATAAAGTCAAGTGTTTCACAAAGTACCTTGGCAATAAGAAGTGCTATTCCAGTGAGGTGTAAGTCCCAGGAATTTGAAGAGTTAGGCAAAGCAACTAAATGGCTAAGTTATAAACACAGGTTGCTAAAGGGAGAAGCATTAGTAATAATGACATGCACGGTGGGAACCCCTGCACACAGCACCATAAATCTGAATAACTGACGTCAGCAAGACACAAAACAGCAGCTGAAACAAAACATCTAAAAAACTTGCTGAAAAAAAGGTCAGTGGGGAACTGTGAATAACTTCCAGGAGTAGTAACGGACAATGCCAACCAGTCTTTCTATGTGACCAGAGCATTACAATTTGAAAGTATTCAAATAAAGATGAAATACTAGATGTTAAAATGCATTTTGTGTGTTTACTGGAAGGTGGTTGATGTTAATCCCTTTAAATCTCTGCTCAGCATTAAAGCTTAGAGAACCCTTCATATGGCAGCAAGGAGTCATTTTTCAAAGGGGTTGTAATGGAAGTATAATCCTAATATTTGTTACTTGATTTTTAGTCCTCATTCAGCTTATTTGAAATTGGGACTTGTTTTGCAGGTTGATTATGAAACATAAATCTCAAAATTTAGCCAAAGAATACACAAGAGTGAGTTCCTAATTATCCATCATGTGAAGTGCGGGAGCTAGGCTGGTGAAGGCAGACCAGCTCCAATTAGATGTTGCTGTTTCCTATAATGTGCTAGTTTCTGAATATCTTAAACATATTTATTAAGTAGAATAATTCTAGACACCACAACAAAACTACTACTTGAGACCTTAACTTTGGTATTGCTTCCTTGGGGACACTTTGTATAGGACAAAGTCTCTCATGCACTTAATGTGGTACAGAATTTGAATTTAAAGCTAGGTATATTAAGGCAAAACCATAATTCTCCTAAATTGGAAATGGTGACTAATTTTATGTGTTGACTCAGCCCATGGTATCTAGTTTTTTGTTAAACTTCTCTCTAGATGTTTCTGTGGATATATTTTTATATGATTAACACAAATTAGTAGATTTTGAGTGAAGCAGTTTACTCTCCATTTGTGGGTGAGCATTATCTCATCATGCAAAGACTTTAAGAGAGAAGACTAAGGTCATTCAAAGAAGAAGGAATGCTATCTCCAGGCTCCAATTCAATCTATAGAATTGAAGGTCAACTCTTATCTCCTGTCTTACCTTCAGATTTTGGACTCACTACTCCCCCCACCATCACTTGAGCCAATTATTTGAAATAAATCAGTCTCAGTCCCTATCTCTGTCTCTGTTTCTCCTTTCGCACACGTGCAAGCCCACACCCAATCCATCCATCCATACATACACACACACACACACACACACACACACACACACACACACACACGTACACTCACAAGTATAGCCTATATAACATCGTATTGGTTCTGTCTTTCTGTAGAACCCTAATACACCAGATGAAGGAGGAACTCTCCACCTTCTGTAGTTGGCCATCTGTGTACCTCAATTGCCTATAATGTAAGTGAGTTGCCATTGTTGGAAGTGCTGTATATTGTGGGGTGGATATATATGTTGAATTGACATTCTGTAGCTATTGACTTGAAATGGTGGGTTTTAACTTAAGATTGGAGTGGGTAGCATACCTCTGATTGCTTCTATTTGTCAGTTGCCTTTTAGAAGTAAAATAACTTTATTATAAACACCGGAAATTGCATTGCAACACAAATCTACTGGCTTTCTGCACTAAAAAATTTTGATCCCAAATGCTTTTATATGGCTTCCTAGTATTTACTATATCTCCATATGATATACTATATTTTCATATTTGCTTACTCCTGTTATGACCAAAAGTAGACAAAATATATGAAAATTAAATTAATCTTAATTCAAAAACATTTGGAAGGTCACTATGTTCAGCACTGGAGACTAAAAAGATGAGGAGTAACCTTGTCTATAAGAATGTATATCCATGTATTTAAAACTGTAGAAATGTCTACTTAAGCTAATGAATAAAAGCAATTTGACTCCAAACCTCTACCTCAAAATCCATAAAAAATAATAAAAATAAGGGTCAAGAAAAAAAGAAAATCCTCATTAATACCAAGAAATTGATCCTAACCTCACACTATGAACATGTACACTGACATAAAAGAACATACTTAATACCAACACATCATAAATAAGTCATTCTGCCTTCTAAAAGACTGTGTCAACCCAAAGAACATGCATAATATTTTTATTAGAATGCTCTCTTAGACTTATTTGAAAGCCCAGAGTCATGAAAAGGGGACCATTGAAAGAGAAAATCATTGTAGTGAACATGTCATATATATTGTCCGTGATAGATCACGGATAGGAGGACTGAAAAACTAAAAGATTATTAAAGCCAGGTTGCTAAATTTAACAGTCTAAGGGGTATCTGCTCCCAGGGTGAAGGAAATAACTTGTTTGATAAGAGTAATGCTTCATGTGAGTTAAATTTTAAAATTGTTCAACAGAAGGTCCACCACTCTTCAGGGCTCAGTAACATTCAGAAAGGTATCAAGGGAATGAGGTCTGGGAAAACAAGAGAGGGAAAAATCAGCCAATGCAAACAAGAAAGAAGAAAGAAATGAGTTCAAGATTGCTAGAAAACATGAGCCTAATAAGATCTTACAGGTCTACTCAGTAATGATTAATCTTAAGCAAAATAAATAAGAAAAATTTAAAAGAGTTACACAAGTACACAACAAAATGGTAAGACCATGGAAGGGAATGGAGACAACTCTTATAATACTGAAGAAATTAAAGAAAACCAGAAAGATCATCATGGCAGAAAATACTCTAGAAAAAACAAAAATGGGGGCATGATAAATGCAACTGACAAAGTTAGAAATAGTACAAACAACAGATTAAAGAGGATATCACCAAGTAAAATGAAAATAATATAAATGAGAGACTTCAGAGAATATAATAAAGGTGTTCTAAAACATGACTGGTTGTTATTTCTCAGTAAAAGAAATAGTTTGAAAGTCATTAAGGCTGTATTCTAAATTTTCTCATTCCAGGAACATAGCATGATTACCCTCCTCATTTCCTTTGATAGGCATAGGCTATCTGACCAGATTGAGCCAATGAAATGTGAAGGATACATACTCCAGGAGTTAGTGTTTAATTTACTGCATTCTCTTTCTCCCCTATTTAGTTGACTGCAGAAACATGTATCCAGTAGAAGTTTCTATCAGCTTGGATCCTTGAGTGATTATATTTAGGAGAGCCCCTGATGACCAACTTTGGACTTGTAAGTGTGAGTAAGAAATAAATTTCATCGGGGTCAAACAACTAAGATTTACTTACTGCTGCATAACTTAGACTAAGATAAAAGTAGTACGAGAAAATGCTCCAATACATCAGACTGTCCCAAAATTCTTAGTACAGTTTTAAGCTTTAATAAGTTCAGAAAAATAAATGACACCAATTTATCAAAAAATTAATCGAAAGTTTAATTACATTTCTTCTACATGCATTTTTTAGTTTTGTTAATACATTTTAAATTCTGTTGTTTGTTTCAATGTTTGTTATCTAAAATGAGAGACTCAAAAATACTTGAAATTTATTGTTTAAAATTCACAAAATGAAATATGCACAAAAACACAGAAATGACTCTCAAATGATGTAATTGATGAACTACTATTTTACTCACCACAGTACTTTTTTAACTACTTAGAGACTATTTCTTTTATTTCTTCTCTTTATAGCCAAGTATGTTACCTGGCATCATATAGATGTTAAATATATTTCTCCTACACAAAATTGAATTATTAGGGCTTTTAATGTTGCCATGTGAATCAATTCAGACTGATTCTTCTATCTAAGCATTATGATTGGATTCATTTGGACTCTGTATATATGCACAAGTAGGAGGTTCTTTACTCTGAATGCACGACTTTTACTTGAATCACCTTAGATGCATAGGCACTGAAAGTATTTTAAGTCTGAGTCTTAACAATTGTAAAAGAGATGACTGAGAGAATTATGTCAAAGTAATTCTTCATAAACTGCTTTGAAAATGACATGACAGTACTTTACAATTAAAATGAAGTTCAAATTGAGACATCTGAAAATGTAACTGACAGGGTTTTACTTTTCCTGTCTCTGAAAGCAAAGTGATCAGTCATATGCTGGGAAATGAATTACATACATGAGATTGAGTGCATAAGTATCTCTGTCTAAATCTCCTCTTAAAACAACATAATTCTTCTCATATGTTACACACTCATCTCCATCCAAGTAATATACAGTCCTTAAAACCCCAAAGATCTTTCACCTTCATTTTTAATACAGAAGAGTGACGGATAGAGGAATTATTTTCAGGTAAATCATGTAAATTCAAGTGATCTAATCACCTTTGACTTCCATTTTAGCACCTATCTTTAGTTAACTATGTTATTATAGTGTTCTGGGTCTCCCTTACTTCTCTTAACACTACTACACTTCCTTTGCTGACTCATTTTTTCTTCCTTTGCTTTTTGATTGCGGATTATTTATTGGACCTGAATTTCAACTGTATTCTTTCGTGTGTCTCTGTGGAGGCCTCTGTGATAGCCAGTAGTCACCGTGTGTCTGCAAGCTTGAGCTGCCTCTCCTACGCCACGAGCCGGGGCTGGGAGAGAAAGTGCCATCTGCCACCTCCTTCTTTTGAACTGAGGACTCTCTTTTCTCTCTCTGTGGGGTTCAGTTCTCACTTCAGATCCTCGCTGGGTCTGAGGAATCCACGTCCCTCTTTTTCTTCCTTACATTGCTATATTCCAATGGCTGGACAAGAAATCTTGGAGAGCCTGTTTCTCTGCTTGACACCCAAAATTTAAAGGAGGAATGGTTTAAATTGGCTCAGAGTTTCAGGGCATTTAGTCAATTGTCAGGTGGCTGCTAGGCAGAAATATCATGGTGAAGGGTATGGCAAGGCAAAGATGTTTAGTTCTTGTTGGGCAGGAAGCAGATCAAGGGAACAGTGCTAGAGGGGAAGGAGCCAGGGACTGGACAAAGAAGCAAGGTCATGCCTTCATGACCTACCCAAATATACTCAGAAGTGTGTTCTACCAGCCCGCAAGGTGTCTCCCAAGCCAATCAAGTTCACGCAATGAAGCTGAGCCATCATAGTCCTCATCTATTTTCTGAAAGATATCATACACAGTGGTTACGTCTTCCTTAAGTGCTTGGAGAAATTCTCTAGTGAAATAGTCTGGGCCCAGAAATTTACTTCGGGATGTGATGGGTTTAAATTGAAATAAAAATTCCTTAACGGTTATAGGGATATTCAAATGATCTGATTCTTACTGGATTCAATCTATGCTTTTGAATAACATGTTTCCAAATAATGTGGATAGTGCTGTTTGTAAGATTCCTTTTTTATCTTTTTGATGCTGGCAGGTTTTCTAATGATAATTATATTTCATTCCAGATATTAGTAATGTGTGTTTCATTTTTTCTTTGTCAGTCTTGCCTGGGTTTTACCAATTTTATTGTTCTTTTCAAAGAAATGGCTTTCAGTTTCATTGATTTTTTTCCTTTGTTTAATCTATTTTCAATTTCACTGATTTTCAGTGTATTAGTTATTTAATTAAATTATTGGTAAGAAATTTAGCACATTAATTTGTGAGGACAAATTTCATTTGTTGAAGCAGAAAAAGATTGAATGTAGCTTTAGAGCTGAAGCATACTTCCAATTTTTGGTAAAATTCGGCAGTTCACAGCTTTCTAACAAACCTTATGCTTCACCATGATCTCATATTTCTCTTTTTCTGTGTCGAGGATCTCGCCTTTCTAGTCTCTGTTTTCCACAGCTTCTTCCTGAAGCAAGCATCAGAAGGATGTTTTGGGTTGTTCACATTACTGATATCAATTGTTGTGGAAGTGGTAATGACAAATTTCTGGTATGTTCTATGCAGAGGAAATTGATCGAGAACAAGCCGCTGCTCAGCTGTATTACAGACCCAGTTAGGATACGTAGGAAGGTCTGAGTGATTCTAGCTCATAGTTTTATCACAGACTAACTGGAGGGTTTTATGCCATGGCTCAACAGCCTTCAAAGCATATCTTCAGTAGGATTATATCTAGGTGTTTTGTGAAGGTAGTAACCATTATTGTCATCACAGTCTAAATTTTTGACAGTAGCAAGAATGTTCTCCTAGTAGGGGAATAGCTGGGTCAAATGGAACATCCAGTTACTGTGGAAATCAATATGGAGATTCCTCAAAAAACTACAACTGGAGGTTTCATTTGACCCAGCTATTCCCCTACTGGGGATCTTCCCAGAAGAATTAATATCGTCATACCATAGGGATGTATGCACGACCATGTCCATAGCAACACAATTTGTAATAGCTAAGTCTTGGAAACAACCTAAATGCCCAACAACCAATGAATAGCTAAAGAAAATGTGGTTTTTCTACACAATGGAGTACTACACAGCCATAAAAAAGGATAAACTAGAGTCATTCATATATAAATGGATGTTCCTTGAGAACATACTTTTAAGTGAAATAAATCAGACACTCATGAGTACACATCGAATTGTCTCTCTGATATGAGAAATCATAACTGTAAATAAGGACAAAGAGGTATAATAGATATTATATAAAAGGAAGATAATATACAAAGGAGAGGAGTACTAGAAAGGAAGAAGGGGAAAAGCAGAAAGGCAACAAAGGAAAGAAAAGGGAAAGGGAAAATATGGAAAATTAAGAATAAACCTGATGTAAATAGGGAGGGAGGGAACAGAGGGGAGGGGCGGGGAAAAGGGGGGAGAACCAAGATGCATCATGTACAGGTACAAAATAAATGTGATGAATGTAACCATTATATGTAAAATGTACCAATATATGTTCTTGGTTTAAAATAAAATTAAAAAAAGGATGTTCTCCTTTTTCTTTTTAATCCTAGATGTAGTAGCTGAGTATATCCTATTTTGTACCAGGTCTTTCTGGAATACGTAGTAGATGGGGAGTATCTGCCAGTTGATCTGTTGAGTACAGGGCTGTAGTTGAGGTGAGACTTTCCTGCCTGGGCTTTTTAGTCTTGCAGTTACCCTTTTTAACCATGCCATTGGCATCAATCTTCTTGGCTTCAGGTTTTCTCATCTTTTTCTTCTGTTATCTTGTGATACAGGGAAAGCCAACATCATTGATTTATATGCTTATATTTATTACACTTTTCCATCTGTTTAATTTGGATTTATTTTGCTCTCCTTTTCCTAATTTTTTGAATGTAGAGCTTAGATTGTTATTGAGATTTTTTTTCCTTTTCCAGTGTAAGAATTTAGTGTTAGAAATTTTCTTCTCAGCATTATTTCACCACTGTCTCTATTATGACATTGTACATTTATTTTCATTTAGTTCAATGTATTTTTAAATTTTTCCTTGAAATTATTCCTTTCCCAAATTAGACAAACTATGATGGTGCTGTAAAGACTGTCATTTAGAGGAAAATACTGAAAATAATTACAAGATTATACTTTGTTGAAAACAATTATCCTTACCTTTTGCAATTAGGATAAAGGAAACTTGGTATACAAAGAATTATGCAAATTTATTGGCATAAGAAATTCTATTATAGATAGTCAAGTTACAAAGTTCTGATTAAATAATGTGGATTGAGTGAAAACTCTTGTATTTTTTCTGAAACAATACTCAAGTGATCATAAGGTTAAAAACTAGTAAGGAGAATGTGCACAGGAGACAAGTGATAAATGTTTCAGAAACTGAAAGTCAAACAACTAAGTCAGTGATGGCTGATTTAACAGACCAGAGGAAGCCAAAACTTAACACAGCAGGGTGGGAAGCTCTGAAACTAGCGAGTCACTGTGTGGAAGCCCAGCAAAGCACAGAACAAGAAACAACTGCTGCATGGGAGTGGAGTGGGGAACAAATGGAACTGAAAACATAATTGCTTAAAAGTCTGTGATATATAATATGAATGCATATAATCTGTGGTGTATAATGCATATAATAACAGCTTAAACCCTGGATCTACTCTTACGTTTCCCACAGTTAGGAGATTTTGTGCAAAGAACAAAATCCCCAACAGAATGTTAATTTACTTTCTAGGAAGGTTGAAAGTGAAGCGCATCATATAAAGATGAAGGGTAGGGAATCATGATAAATGCAGGAGAGTAAAGTTAAAGTCTATTGTACACATTGGGGTCCCTTGATTAATTTAATTATGAATGAATAGCTAGTAGCCAGTCTCTCATTCCTTCCAGGCAGGACATTGTGAGATTCCTTTCAGGATAAGAAAATGAATCTGTACATATCGATAGTATTTGATACTGGTCCTTCAGTAAAACAGCCCAACCAGACTACATTGTAAGCCCCAGAAATTAGTCTGCTTTTATGACCCAAGCTTGCAATCAGATTTCCACCTTCTTTAAAGATGATTGGGCAACCAACAAACACCATCATGAGAAGAAACACTCTCCAGAGATCAAAATCAACAATAACAACATAAAAACAGGGACAATGAAAGGAAGAGAAGAATATGGCTCATTACAATTTAGGAGAATTTAAAAGAAACTGCATTACATAGAATAGGAGACAATAAGACTCAGCAAACAAAAGCAAATCCTTAGAAATTACAAAAAATAAAGGAGCAAAAGTAAAAAAAAAATTAGAAGAATAGCCAGAAGATCAATTTTAAGAAGAAAATCATAGAAAAACAAAGAGCTAGACCGTACAAAAGAACAGATACATCACCCTTAGGGGCCTGAAAGTAGAAGGATAAGGCGAAAGGGTATCTCACAAACACAGAACATTAGGCAGAAATTAAGTTACACAGGACTAACAGGCATATTATTGATTAGCAGCTTTATCCCAAACATAAAGGATTATGCTGAAAGGTTTGAAGCAGAGTTTGATCAGCTTCGAATTCTTGAATTATCTCTCTGAAAAGCAGATTGGAGGGAAGGAAAAGGAATTTCAAAGAAGATAGCTCTAAAGGGTTTGCAGTTTGTTAATTTGTTTTTGAACTTTCTCTTCTTTATGTTTGGTTCTTTGTTTTGCCAAGAAACCCAATTGCTAAAATAACACATAACCACTGTGGTTCAAATATTGTTTCTCCCCTCTGACACTCATGTTGAAATTTCATTGTCCTTGTGGGGCAGTGTCGGGAAGTGGGGCTACTGGGATCCTGGGGTCCTGGGGCAGAGCCTTCAGGAAAGGATTGGTTCATTTCTTGAAAGGGTGGATTAACTTTTGAATGAATGTGTACATGTTTTCCCTCTTCTACAGGGGCTCACTTGCCCCTTCTCTTTCTGCTATGAGTCGAAAGCCTTCGGCACATCTTGGACTTTTCAAACTCCAGAACAATGGCCTAAAGTAAACCTCTCTTCTTTCTAAAATATCCAATCTCAGGTATTCTGTTGAAGCAACAGGGAAAATAGTAAGACAGTAACCAAGGAGTAATGATTTAGAGCAGGCAGTGTGTGTGTGTGTGTGTGTGTGTGTGTGTGTGTGTGTGTGTGTGTAAGGTGGGGTAAGGAAAGATCAGGAAAGGCAAGGGGATTGTCTCATTGTGGTGTGAAACCTGAATTCTCTCCACTGTGCTCAATTTCTCTTCTTGCCTTCTTGACATGCTCCCACTCCTCGCTTCCCTCAGGGAGCTCTCAGGGGAGCTCTCCCTGCTGTGATGTTCTTTGTAAAACACTGACTCATTGTCACAGAGCAGCCTAGCTTCCATCATGAACTATCAACCTATCTTTATGGTAATTTTATTATTTTAACCTTAACATGAATATAGAAACTGAGGTCAAAAGGTCTATGTTTTGATAAGAAAATGAAATTTGGAAAGGTAGGGGCATGCCCTCATTTTTCCTGATATAAACTTTCCCCCAATTTCAAGTGTAATATCAATCAAATGAGTTCGGGAAGTAAAGAAGTTTGAAGAAAGATACGAAATATCTTTGTCAAAAATTCTATTTAAAAATTTTCCCCATGTGAACTGTTTAGAATATTGGAAAGAAGCTTAAATGGTTATATAACTTATGCTGACTCTATGGCATGATTTTTTGATGACCGTTCACTTAGTCTTATACAACTAGTTATGGAGAAGCACTGTTCTAGGCACCAAGACCTGGCTTTCAAGTAGTTTATGTTCAGGGCAGGTGGCATAAATTGGCAATGATAACATAAATAGACCATTAAAATTGCTTGGATAAATGTGGTCCTGGGGATAGAGAAGTACCAAGAGGAAATTCCACTCAGACATAGAGTGGAAATCCAAAGAGGAGAAATTTTCCTATGGATGTGTAAAATTCTAGCAGGTAGAGTAGTGGCAAGAATATTCTAAAGCAGAGGAAAGAACATGGACAGGTCCCAGAGACAGTACAATCATGGCTCACTTAAGTATTTTGGTGTTTGTGAGAAGATTGGGTGGGTGGGGAGAACAACAGAAGCTGAAGCCTGAGTGGTAAGGAAGGGACAGATGATGAAGAACCCAGGAGTCATAAAGAATTTAGATTGAAAGCTCTCTGCAGACAAAGAGGATGTGTACAGTCTTCAATAAAATACTATAGTCCGATTTACATTTTGAACAGATCACTAAGCCTACAATGAAAAGGACAGACTAAAGAAAAATAAATTAATTACATGAAATAAGGAACAGTGTAGACAATTGTTTTGGATATGGATGGAGAAAAGAGCCAAGGGTCACACTTGAGCTCCTGGCTGGGAAATTGGATGAATGGAAAGGGGCATGTTGCATGTGTGGTGCCAGTGAGAGATCCAAAATCGGGTCACTAAGAAAAATTATATTCACGGACAAAGAGTGAGGGGTATGGAGATATGCATCTAGTCACATATGTGGGGATAGGGGAGATTACGGCAGGGAGTATTTTATCATCAAAACTTATTTGCTAGAGACATAAAACTTCATTCAAAAATCAGGGAAATTTATTAATTCATGCTATGGAAAACTCTAGAAGTAGGTGTGTCAGGTTGCAAACTCGGCTTCAGGGACTTAAGTGAATTAATCAAGACAGATTTTATCAGCTGTTCACTGTAATGGCCTCACTCCTTCCTCCGAGTAGCACTGCACTGACATCATCGTATGTGCAGACAACCTCAGCAGAAAGAGTAAAATTCTTCTTTGATAGCTTTAATATAAATCCTCTAAGAGTTTCAGTGACTCTATTTGACCTGATTTGAGTCATGTTGTCATACCTAATTCAACCTCTGTGGTGAGACCGAAAGTACAAAAATGTCCACAGCAGAGGATATAACCTACTTATTTATAAGACAAGGATGGGAAGACTGTGGTACATGGACAGGAAGATAATAGGAAATTATGACGACAAAGTACACTAGTCTCCTTATTGTCATGGGGACAATGTACGTGACATGCATAAGTTAAAGGAGGATGGCTGATGATTTCAGAGGGCTCAACCCATGGTTACCTGGCTCCAAGGCAGAGTGGACATGGTGGAGGAAAGCCGCTCAGCCCATAGCAACTAGGAAGTTGAGAAAGAGAGAGAGAGCGAAAGAGAGAGAGCGCAAGAGCAAGAGAAAGCGAGCTGGGGAGGGGGCTAAAAGTACAGCCTTCCCGGTCATATCCCTGCTACCACCTTCTCTATCTAGGCCCCACCTACTAACAACACATTCAGCTATGAGCTTATCAATGGATTGACTGCTGAGTAAAATAGCACCCCATCATCCAATCACCTTCCAAGAGCACAACCTCTGAACACACAAGACCTCCAGGGGACATTTTAATCTAAACCATAATATCAAGAAACCAATAAGAGAGTATCTTTAAGGAGTAAAAGAGTCAGTTATGGCTAACGATGCTAGATCAACTGAGCAAAGAATGTACAATATTCATTTGATTTGGCAAACAAAGAAAAGAAAACAGTATCTTATATTCAAAGATGTTTGAATACCTCATCCAATCACATAGTATTGTTTTTATTAATTTAAAGCTTAATGCTACAAGTAATAATAGAATTTATTCCATAGTCACTGATTTTTAGCACTTTCATTAAACCAAAGTCCAAAGTGCCACTGACTCAGATTCTACTGAGTCCTAATTTGCACTGGACTTTGGTGTCAGTTTAGTAAATGTCTTCAACACCCTATTTTGGCTCTGGAATTGCAATTGAAATATTTACCAGAACCTTAGTGATAACAACCAGATTCCCATTTACATTATAATTATCTTCTGATCTGTATTAGAAAAAATTATAGATTGTACTGAACTGAATTATGGTTCAGATGGATAGATTGATGGATTTACAGCATAGTCCCATCTCACTTGGGAATAAATTTTAAAGTTGGGGCTTATAAAACCAATAAAATAATCCCTTTGAAAATGATCCTTTTCTTTGATTAAGCACCAGGTTGACAGCTGTGAACACACCTTATAATAGGAAAAATATTTACTGTTTGTTTGAAAGTGAAGATCACACTCACCATAGCAAGAGGTTCACACTCACAGAGTTGAAAAGTACAGGAACTAAGGGAGCAGCACACTCATGTCTTCCATTTCAGGTTTTCTCAGAACCAAGATTCACCCTGTGGATAGTGGACAAAATCAATTGGTCTTTATTTCTGATCCCTGTGCATATGTAATCAGATTAATTTGCCTTTCATAAGCATACTATGCTATTCCACTCTAATATTTACAAGATAACATCACTACACTAGATTCTTTAACATATATGAATAATCTTTTCACAAATATATTTGAGAGTTAGTCTTAATATTTCCAAGCATTTTTAATTTGATTAAGACAAGAAGCAAATAGAAATATTCCAGAGATTTTGAAAGAGCTTTAGCCCAAATTATGTTAGGACTGTAAAAGTGATGACGAAAGAGAAACTGGTGGACTAAAATATCCAGATTGTTATTTTCTGGTCCTACTCAGTACAGCTGTGATGCATAACAAGAACCTGGGAACATCTGTCTCTCTCTGAAATGGGATTGGAACCATATGGAAACGGATGTTTCAAAGCAGTATGACCATATCAGATGCACAGATTCATGCTACGTATGTGGAAATTCAATTATTTTGGTAATTGAGATAAAAATATTTTCTAAGTAGACACAAAACAGAATTTCCCTCCCAAAACAGCTTCAGATTGTGTCCTAACATCTATTTCACATAGCACACAAGTTCATTTTTTCTGCTGGGAATCAGTTTTACTCAATCCACACTGATCTACTACAAATGAATGAATGCTGTGTTGAGATTTACAGATCAGTAATAAAAATTGAAAATTGAGTATTGTTTTTTTTTTCCTTCCTCAGGATGAGCTCACTATGTGGCCATGAATGGATAACTTTTGGAGTTCTTTGTCAGTAATAATCAACATGAAGTGTGCCTTCGAGGCTAATGGAGAAATATAACCTTTCATTCCCCCACCAGGCCTACACCGATTTTTAAAAATCTTTGAAGACCCATCATTTTTTTTGTTATCTTAGATATTCTTGCCAAATTTGCTGGATGAAAATATATAGACTAAAATTCAAGAAACAGCAAAGAGGGAAGAAAAGATGAACAGAAGGGAAGGAGGGAGAAAAAAAAAAGAGAGGGAAGGTTGGTCCGAGATATAATTAAAGTACTCTGATGAATTTATGAAAGTTGTAATAAACTAGTAGTATTTTCAAGTAATATAGTTATATTTTAAAAAAAACCACACAATTTTATTTTATTTTATTTTTTGGTGCTGGAGATTCAACTCAGGTCCTTGTGCTTGCAAGGCAAGCACTCCAACCACTGAGCTAAATCCTCACTCACACCACACAATTTTAAAACACAAAAAATTTAGTCTGAAAGAGGTAGAACCACTCAATTGAGTCTCTGCTTGTGCCTAGAAAGTGATATTTATTAAACAGAGTAATGATTATATGAGAACCTCAGACTCGAGTTTATTTTACTTTGTAAAATATGTATCTCTCCCGTAGTGATATCTGTATTATCTGGGGTATAATAAATCACTGCTGGATTGTAAAAAGCCCTCAACTGAGAGTGCCATTAGTAATTTAGGTCAATTCTAAATTGCAAGGACAGAGATTAGTCTCTGTATTTCTAAATTTGATGTTTTAGGCTGAATTATAAGGAATCAGCCTTTAACTGCACATTTTGTAAATAAAGCAAAACATTTTTTTCATGTAAATAGATGGCAAAAAGAATCCACTTCCAAGGGAGTTTCAAAATTATGCCCATCACATAATATAAAAGAGCACCCTTAAAAAATAAAAAAATAATAAAAAGAGCATCCTGTCTACACAAATATACCCCTAAAATGAAAGAAAAAAGGGAAAATAGGGAGATATTTAGAAAAAATTATTAAGGTGTACCTATCCCTACGAATTTTACTAAATATGCTGAGAAACTGAATAAAATGGATTTTGTATTGTTCATGGTAACATACTTCCTATCCACTTTCAAATAAACTTGAATCAGTAAGAAATAATAGAATATTCATTTGAATAATGATTTGTCTAGTGCTTGTATATGTCTTCGCTCATTAGATTTGGCTTCGAGATAATATTACTTTCACCACCATCCATTACAATTGTATAGATGAGGAAACGGTTTCAGCAGAGTTAGATCATTCAATAAAGATTATAGCAGTTTAGGAACTATACTGAGGAAAAGGGAGGTTTCTGATTAAAAAGGGCTTCACACTTCTTACAACACTGGATTCCTCATTAGTTTTTAAAAATGAATCACCTTCAAAACTTGTTTTAGAGAAGACTCTGGAAGTCTAAGTTTCCTACTAATATGCCAGTTTTTCATGCCGAAGTTAATATGTTGGTTGGAAGAGGAGAGGGGAAGTAAGAATGGGGTTTTTTTCAAGAACTTCCTTTGTGTTCCTCTGCTTCTAATAGTGTTAGCCATCAGAAAGGCAAACAATGAAGAGAACATAGAAGAAACACTGTTATTTATTCCCGGACTCTGATTTCAAGTTCTATCCTATTTGGAGAGAGCAATTGTTTTCTCCTCTGTCCTAAGTTCCTGCTGCAACTCGTTCTCTCCTTGTCCACTAGCCCCTTCCTGCAGAAAGAGAACAATAAAGAGGAAGAGGAGAGGGAGAAGGAGGAAGATGAAGAAGAGGAGGAGGAAGGGGAGAGCAGGGAGAAGGCAAGAAGGAGGGGAGGAAGAAGAGGGAAATTCCCCTCTAACTAGGGTAGAAAAAGAGTCATAGACGTGGCTTCTTGGCTTAGACTCCACTTGGCTTCTCAGGATCTGCCTGACCCTGGGCCTCCCTCATCTTGCTTTGCTCTTTGCCCTACAAGGGCAGGCAGGGATCTTCCTTGCGGTCATTTAGGCCCCAGTGGTGCTTTGAAAGTCTATACATCTATATTTACGTCTAGATTTGAAAAGGGAAGAAACAGAGGCTCATTTTAACTCACTGGTTTGCACTGAAATTGCCAGTTTAACATTAGAGGGTCTCTCGCTTAGCTGTGGCACATGATTTGGAATACAAGATGGCTGACTAGACTTTCCCGGAATCCCACTGTACTCTTATTTTTTTTTTTCATTACTAAGAATGCAGAACATGGTGCCCCAATAGAATGTATTGATAAGCTTGAGTCCATTGGAAAGGCTCGAATATAATTTTAAGAATGTAAAAATATGTGTTTTCAATTTTCTCCCATGACTACAATAACTAAACCAAGAAAAATTCTAAACTTCTTTGGGGTACATAAAAATCAAAAGCAGTAATAAAAAAAATAGATAAATCTTGCAGCCTGACAGTTTTGCTTTAAAAACTGCAAATCTTTGACACATCACGATTTAAGAATATGCTTTCACAATGTCTAATTGCTAGCTGATAGAAAGACAAGAATCTGCTTTGAATCCAAAATTTCCATCTGTTAGCTGATTGCTTCAGTGTGAATTTAGTAATGATGAATCTTATTTTTTTTAAACGAACACTTTAAATTAATATATGAATATGTGAATTTCCTTTGTTCTGAAGTTTCTATTGTGATTAAAATTGAAAATCACCCAATTCCCAATTCTGCGTCCTAGATTGTTTCCCTAGTCAGGCTCTCTCACCCCATCTTTTACTTCTCCTTCACACTTGCTATCACAAGAACTGGTAAGGAGTTATTTGTATAACCACGGGTGATGGACTGCGTTCCTCAGGAGACTGACAGTTATATTATGAGCAAAGGGATTACATGTTTTTTTCATCATCATATTTCTGCTATCCACGTAGAGCCTGATACAAAATAAATAGATAAAATTCAACAAAAACAACTTTTGTATTTTAATGCAAACACAGATACTAGAACCAACTATATTCATGTCAGAGATTAAAGAGATTTTTCAAAATGTGACACTGCCACTCTTCTCAATAACTTGGTTTTTGTTTTAGAAAATGTGTTTTTCATAGTAACGGTTTAATTATGCTAGACAGAGCAAATCCAAGTAAGGCTTACAGCACAGTACCTGGAACACAGTGGTAGTTCAGTAAAAATTACTTATTAGCATCATTGTTAATGAAATTATAACTGTGTGTCCATTGTACCCTTCACACAACTATAAAACCTGCTATCAAAAGTGATTTTAGAAACTACCTGTTTTTCAGTGTCAAGGTACAGTCACTCTCATCCTGTACCTTGGCCACAGACCACTGAGGTTCCTCTAATACTCTGGTTTCCCTCTCTATCTTCACACATGGCATTTGCTTTACCCAGAAGCCTCTTTTGTCATCTGCCTGGCATGCTCAGTTTCTACTGCAGTCCTTCACTGTTAGTGTTAATCTGTGTCTCGTGGCACTTTGTGCAAAGTACATTTAGCATTTGCAGTCAATTACTGGATATCGCAAAGATTAGAAAGGAATCCATAGTGCCTGTGGAACACAAAAACTGAACTGAAGATGTTATTCTCACAGACTGTCCAAGGATAAAGGGGCACCCTCTGGGTCGCTGGGCAGAGGGCCCTGACTGACTCTTGGCCAGCACTCTCATTGAAGGGCACAGTGTTTAGGAGCTGGGCCGTCTACACTGTTGAGCAGGAGGCTGGCTTTTGTAGAGTATGGTAAACGGGACAAAAATCAGGAAGAACTGAATGACACCATCATACCTTTCTTTCTTAGACTCAGTTCATTCCTTAATCCTAATCTAGTTATATTGAGTCCTTCATGAATATGAAAATTTGATGGTGAAAATCAGGAAGTCGCTAAGCGTTGAAACAGGAGCCCAGGATAGGGTACTTTGGCTATACTTTCAGTGCAGATCCCTTCACTCTCTGCATGTCATCCTCAGTTAGAGCTGCTAATGGGGTGGGGCACTATTAAACAATAGTCACAGTTTATGCTATGATTACTGTTCACCCTGGTTTATCCAGAACTTAGTGGTACTAGAATTTGGAAGGTTTCCAGCAAATCAGGAATGGATCTGTCTCTTTAGGATTCTTGGAAAGCTTTTAATTTTCCAATTTGATGTTTCCATGATCTTCCATCATGTTTTAGCCCTAATACCCAATAAACTATTTTAAAAAGATAACTTTCTCAGAGAGTGATACAATTGGGACAAATTATTTTCCGCTCCATAGGATGACTTGGCCATCAACACAGGACAAGCACAAAAATGAGTAACAGTAGCAGTCGACTGCTGCTTTCTTTCTAGAGTGATTGTCATGGCTTCTGCCGAAGAAGCTTTGGAAAAATGACTCCTTCGCCTTACTTTTTCTTTCTTTCCTTCCTTTCTTCCTTCCTCCCTTCCTTTTTTTTTCCCCTTCTTCCCCAAGATTCTTAGTTCCTCAATTTGGGGATAGCTTAGCTTTACTCTTCCCCCAAAATCTCATAAGATATATTAGAATAGGGCAATACTCAGACAGCATTTTGTTAGGAAAGTAAAAACTGGAAATCATTTTTAAAGTAAATATTATTTACTATTAACTAGTGTGTGAGTTAAGTTTGAGTTGAGGAATCAAGAAAAGGAGGGAAAGGGAAAGAGGTAGAAATCGCAAACCTCCAGCACCCCCTCAAAAAAAGAAGAAATTTCAAACCAATTACTAGACTTAGCTAAACCTTTGAGGATCCCAGGAAAACATTATCAAGTACACATTCCAAGCTGGTAATGTGATTATAGATTATTTATGTCTCAATGTAGCATGACAGGTTAAGTGTTGTGGTTCGGGGCACGGGGGATCCAAAAGATTGGTTTAAGCCTTTAAGATATAACACCAAGGCTTACAGAAAAATAAATCAATCTTAGAACGACATTTGATATCATTAGTCTTATGAACAAGGTAAGCATATCCAGCCTGTAAAGTCTCTGAAAGGTGTAGTTTTGAGTAAGGAATGTCTGTCCTCACATGAACTCATTGTACAGCAGAAGGATTTAAAGTAGCTCTATTTTAAACCTGAAGAAACTGTGCAAACTCGCCAAAGAGAGATACCAGATACTTTCAGGTGGCCTCAGCCTTGGCTCCTACAAGTGTGATTGGATGCTTGGTTCACTGACATCCTACGGCTGGATTTGAAGGGCTCTGCATAAAACCAAAGGAGTGCAGCCAATATGTGCAACGAGATCAGTTTTATTCTATTTCTGTAATTCAGCCCTGTTCAGAGTAACAAAAAGAGCCCTGAGAGGTTTTAGGCTTCCAGGTAAAGACAAGGTTTTAATCTCAGCTGTGTTATAGCTCGTGATGTGATAGAGAAGAACGACAATGAGACAGGCAACTCGCCAAGTGAAAACCAACATGCACTAGTAGCAGGGTTGCGAGACAAACAGTCCACAGGAAGGCATACCTTCACGGATGGTCAAAGTGTCAATCTTTCTAAACGCTATGGGAGGGAAGTCATATTTTCAAAATTTCAGAAGGTAGGCAAATGGATTATTGAAGGGAGAAGTAGATATGCACTAAGAGGCCCTGGAGGTGTTTTTATTAAAGTAACTTTATGAATAAAAGATAAATTCATTGAGTTCAGAGAGTTATCATTTTTCAGGCTGCGTTCAGGCAGTCAATTGTATAATGAAAATACACACTAAACAGACAAATAGAAAACATAGATTTCTCTTTCTGAGACTCTACAGGCATTCTCTAAGACAAAAGCTACTTTTAACTCTGTGACCTTAGGTGAAGTTTGTGTGAGAAAAGGTTGAGCTGTGCTGCTTCAACATTCCCTCCATTATGTTGCTTTCCAGAATACATGTACTTTTTCCTTGTTTTTTTTCAAGTTTTAACACAGGATGCATCACAGAATTGGTGCTATTTTTAAAAAGTTCAATTAGATCTTCAGAACACTCACTAGACAGAAACTTACATTTTCTGCTTGCAGCACTTTTCTAAGACCTTAGAACTAGAATTTTTTTAATAGTATGATGGCCATGTTCAATATCACGGTGAATCACTGTCCCACTGCCTCCACCAATGAAATGAATTATATTTGAAAATTGGATCAACAGCTATATCATCATCAAGTAATATTTACTAATCAGCTTGTGTGCTTTGAGAGTGTATTCTGTATCTACTTTTCAAGTGATCAATATTTATTATGCCCTTACTATATCCTCAAGCACAGGTAATCATTAATTATATGTCTCTCTTCTAAATTACCAAGTGCTTTATTACTTACATATCTATAATAGTCACTTGACAAAATGTGATGCATTTTGCATCTTATATTTCCTCTCGAGAGTCAGATACTATGTGGAATGTTTTATGTGTATCATTTCTAATCTTCCCCCAAAGCCTCATTAGAGTATAAATTGTTATATGCATTTTATTACAAGGTGCTGGAACTTATAGACATTGAATGACATACTCAAAGCCACACATCTGTAAGTAGGAGGATTTTCCAAACTGAGACTCTTAGATTCCAAGATCATTTGGTTTTACTAGACCACGTGGTTAGGCATCATCTACTAAAATCTGTAGAGTCAGGGAAACATATTTTGAAATTTCACTGGTTAGTACAGTGGTGCTCATGATTTGTCTGGTTTGTTTGTTTATTATTTATTTATTTGTAATTTACCTGGACATTGTAGCTGGGGCTTCATGCAAGTTAGGTACACACTCTACCACTGAGCTGTTTGACTTTTGATTCAATAGAAGATCTGGTTCATTGATTTTCAGTAATGTTTCAGGATGGCTATGATCAGGACCAAGAAAGGTCAAGAAGCAAGTCACAGGAGGTAATATAACCTAGGGGTAAAAATCCGTGTGCAAGAGAAGAGGATTAGGAACATCACTAGATACGTGACGACTGTGATACTAGAATCTGAAAATTGTCCCCAGCTGAGAAGATTCTTCCAGGGGAAATCAACTCTTCATAGAGGGAATTATGTTCTTTCTTTCTTTTGCTGTCCCTCCGTACTTCCCTTTCTTTTTCCCTCTCCCACTTTCTTCCTTTTTTGTTATTTAATTACTTATATGTTAAGTGTTGGCACTATGATGAATCCAGGAAAGTGCACATCAAAAAAAGATAAATATTAAACAAAATTAGTTTATTACCAGATGCTAAGAAAGTTGAAAATTAGCAAAATAAGGAATTAAGTAAATTTTATACATATCACATAGAATTGTAATTCTGTTGTCCGTGTGTGTAAATACACAGAATTTGACATAAGAAAGACATTTTCTTTCTGTTTTTGGAAGTTTGCCACAACTTTCATTGCATTTACTGAAAATATCACATTTTTCCACAGTAAAATGATCATGTTCTATAAAAGATTAAGAAGGACGTTTTCTTGAGAACACAGAACATGAGCATTTACCTTTTTAAAATCATCTTCTCAGAAGAGCTTATGCTATGCACACCGGAAATTTTCAATAAATAACTAACTTACTTTCTTTGATGACTGCTCAAGCTGATAATACTTTATTGTCTTGAGTTTTAAACTTTATTTTCATTGAAATTCTACTTAAGGATCCTTTAATAATAACCGCAATACTTATATAATGTCTACTGCATCACAATTTTCAAAGTGTTACCATGTAATTATTTTACTGATTTCCCTGAAATTACTTGAGTTCTCACTTTTCAGGCAAGTAGACAGGAACTGAAGAAGACTCCATGACAACTCTACAGCCGCTTACCCAAAATTTTGGGCTTTCTAGCCTGCAGCCCATTATACTGTATTGGGACTATGAGAAAGAATTTATAGTGAGACTCTCACATCTAATAAGCCTAAGTAAGACATATTTCCTTCTATGACAACATAATATAGTGTAAGTTTTGTAGGGTGTCAGTCCCAGAACTATTTATTAATTGTGAGTCTTTAGTAAAGTTAAAATTAAAATTTTAATTTAAGTTCCAGAGCATTCACATTTTAAAAAGTGCAAAAAACTACCTTGGAAAGGCTGTTCCATGGATGATATGAAATCACATGAGAGGCTGATTCACACTCCCCCAAAGTGAAAAAGACTGTTATTATCAAAGCAACGCTCATGCATTAAGACAATTCAAGGAAAGGAGAACATTTTGTTGTTTGATCTACCCAAAAAGGCATCAAAGAAGAGGTAGAAATTAAGTTGGCTTTTAGAGGAAGAGAAGCTTTAGATCTGCCAAAAACAAAAATTCCTGATAAAGTGTCAGAAATGAAGGCAAGAAAGAGAATGGTGAAAGTTAGAGAAAAATGAGATGATATTCTAAGAAGAAAAATTAGTTTGGGAGAGTCACAGAAATAAGGGGAAAAATGCAATGCAAGTAATTGCAGGTATCTTGCATTAATTGAAGGGAGAAAATATGACTTTTTATTTATTTTCTACCAATATGTGAAACAGTGAATAACACAACAAAAGTCTTGTTTTTGGAAGGGAGCTCTGAGTCTTAGCACGCGTTGAATGGGGAGACTTTGAAACAGGACCCAGGATGCCCAGGGCTCAGGTTATTGCAATCACTAGTACACGTGCAAATGATCATCTTAGACTGGCGGGAAGCAGACAAGATGCCGTTGATGTGTCTCCTCCACATCCCAATCAACATCTCTGCAACTGCCTCAAATCTGACTCCCATTTTATAGTTTATAACTAGGTGTCCCGCCAAAGCCTCATGTACTCATAGCTGGGGCTTAGGGGAGGTGACTGGATCATGGGGGCATGATAATCATCAATAGATTAGTCCACTGATGAGTTTATACCTAAATGTGATGTTGGGAGGTGAATCTGGTGGGAGGAGGTGAGTCATTCGGGGTGTGGCCTGGAATGTCTCTCTCCCGCCCTCCTCATGCTTTCTGTTGGTCATACCATGAGCTTTTCACTCATGGTGCCCTGCTTTGGAGCCAGCCAACTCTGGGCTGAAACCTCTACAAACTGTGAGCCAAAATGAACCGCTCCTCCTTTAAGCTGTGGGTGTCAGGGATTGTGTCCCAGAGATGAGGGAAGTAGCTAAAAGACATCTCTCCTTGTCTCACCAACTGTTTTGTCACCTAAATCTAAAATTTTCCTTAACTCTATTTTATCCCTCCGTTTGACTGTGTATTCACAAAATCCAAGTCAACTCTGCTTGATAAATACTCTCGCTTCCAACTACATGTCTTCTGCAGATACTCATGAGGCAGGGACTCTGAAGTAGGCACCGTGCTGGGCTGTGGTGTGGGGGCCGACATATGGCTTACAGAAGGAGACGCTAGCAAACGTCCTGGTGCAATCATTGCCTCAGGGGACTAATCATGTCATACATCACAAAGCTGTGAGGATGAAAAGAAGTTACGTGATGAAAAAGAACAAAAAATCCCAGAAACAGGAATCCCCTCAGCAAGGGTTGTGAATGAGGAAAAGACCCGGCCTGTGTAGCAATAATAGACTCTCCTGGAGTTAACAGATGACCAGCTGGCATCTGGGTTGTTTTTGGCTGAACTACTGAAGTCCTTTTAGTGTTTACTCTTTTGGACTAATTTTGTCAATTTCTCACCTTGCTGCCTGAAGAACTTTCCAAAATGGAAACCTCATCATGCCACAAATTCCACAGCAGTTTCCCACAGTCTACACAGTAAATGTGACATTCCCAACCCAGAGCACAGGATCCTTCAGGTCACTTCTCTCTGCCTTCCGGCCCCAAGTGCTAATGGAGGGAGCCACTTCCGTTCACTTACTCATGCTGCTGTCAACTGCTATTTCCTTCACCTGGAAAACTGCCACTTGTCCTTTAATGGAACATATATTCTACATTCCCTAAATGGAGGTCAGTGAACTGTTCTTATGACCCAAATCCAGCTCTCTGCCTGTTACTGTATGATCCGAGAGCTAAAAAAGGTTGTTACAGTTTTTACAAGTGAAAACAAAATCAAAATAATAATGATATTTCATGACATGTGAAAATTAAACCAATACAAATTTCAGGGCCCTAAAAGCAGTATGTTAAAGCACAGTCATGTTTATTTGTTGACAGACTGTCTATGGCTATTTTTGCACTATAGCAGCAACAGTAATTTGCCACAAAGATAATCCAGCCATCAAAGCCGAAATATTCACTATCTGGCCTTTTACACAAAAAAATTGCTGACCATTGATCGACTCTAAGCTCTCTCTTGAACTTCCCGGAATCCCTTTCACCTGAAAAAATATTATTCTCAGAGCAAATCACTTACTTTAACTGCCATCCAAAACATATAGCAGAGAAGATATTTTCAAACTCTTTGCATGTAACGACTTCCCTGAGCTTTGGTTTCTTCACTTGTATAACAGAAGCCAAACAGTACCACCCATCTTGGAACAGTTACCATGAGGGTAAAAGCAGTTAACAGAAGAAGTGTTTAGAACAGTGCCTGGCACATAAAAAGTGTGCCTTAGCTGTGATTTTTCCTCTGACCTACCTTATACATTCATCTACTGTTGCATCGCACTGTTTCAGTTCTTTTAGCATAATGAATTAACTGTGATTTTTCCTTTACTTATGCAAGGTGAGTCCTCAATAAATATTTCTAGAATGAATAAATGAATGAATGTGAATGGAATGATAGCTACAGACTGTGAGAATAAATGTGAGTTGTGTTGAGTACCACACTAATATTTAATATTCACATCGCCAATTTTCTTCTACTTTCCTTATCATTAGCTGAGTTTTTAAAATGCAGTAAGGGTTGGGGATGTAGCTCAGGCGGTAGAGCACTTGCCTAGCAAGTGCAAGGCCCTGAGTTCGATCCCCAGCACCCCCCACAAAAAAAGAATATGGGTTGCTGTCATTTGGGGCTGGGGATTTAGCTCAAGTGGTAGAGTGCTTGCCTAGCAAGCACAAGCCCTGAGTTCCCAGCACCCCAAAATAAATAAATAAATAAAATACAATAAAATGCAATAAAGTCAAGAATAATTTGCATTCAAGTGACAGAAAATATAAGAAATGTTGACCCGTTGTTGACCCAATGTTACATAGCCCCAGTAAATAATTCTGAGCTTTTATTACCTTATGGACCTTAGCCTAATATTGGAATTATTTGGGGCCATATAGTCACACTTTCTAATGTCTGTATGCTCTCGTGCCAATGTCTTTCTTCATATCTCTCTGTCACTGGCTTATTTGCTTCTTGTATAGGAGAGTCCACTTAACTAAGCTCAAAAACAAGAATAGATGTTATCAAAATATCAGAAATTAAAAATATCATCTCAATCTTAAAAGGAATGGGCATATACACCCACAGTCCACGCAATATGCAGGATAGTTTTTTTTAAACTTTTGCATATTAATACATTAGTACAACAGAAATTCCAACTTCAATTTAGGTTGTGTCTCTTGCAGAGATTTAGACCAAGTTGGTTACGTGCATTGACATGCTGACATGGGTTCTCCAGAAATCTATTTCCATAAACAAATTGCAAAGCCCTTTGGAATTATTCATCTTGAGAAAAAGAGTCTGGAAACAAGTTTAAGGAACACTGTTGGTGGTCAGAGAGAAGAGGTGACTTTGAAAATAGCAAAATACTTGCCTGCTCTACTCGTCTACCATGGACTGATACCTAGTTCTCTATGTAAATGTTAAATCTGAAAGGATTGACTTTAGAATCTTGGTATAAGAGTCTAAGAGTCATAAGCAGCACTGCCACATCCGGTCCTCTTCAGGACAGCACATGGGGTGGGGAAGAAAAGGGTGGGGAAGGGAGGGGAGGAGAGAGGAAGGGTAGAAAGGAAGAGAGAAGAGGAGAGGAGAAGGGAAAACATTTGTAGAACTGCAATTCATTTAATTCTGACAACTATGCTATGAAGTTAGTACAATGAACTATGTTTAAAGTGAAAAACCGAGGCATAGAGAGGTGAAGGAATTCGCCTTACAATGCATAGCTAAAAGGTAGCAGATCTAAGATTTAAACCTGGGCGGTTTTATTACCATATCTGTTATCTGAAATTTAAATTTGTAACATTTCTTGTGTAATATCCACCTTTAATTAAATTACTTACTATACCACATACTGTAGTAAATACTTTATACATATTATCTGATTTAAATATATACTAGTTACTTTTTGTGCATTAGTTAGGTTCTCTAGTAAAAACAGAGCCAATATAAAGTATATGTATAATTACACAAGGAGAATTTATTAGGTGGGGTACAGGACCAAGGGAGGCAGAGTTACAATAGTGATCTATGGGATTGGAGTTTGAAGCACCCAAAATACTGTAGACCCAGAGGCCAAGATGAAAGGCTTCAAAGCTTACTGTGGCGTCACTGCTGTGAGTCTGCATTGGGAGGCTGAAGAAACTGGAGACCAATGTATAAAGGCAATGGTGGAGATTGGTGCACTTCCAAAAAAAAAAAAAAAAACAAAAAAAACACACACTCCTTTTTCCTTTTTTATTCTCCCCAGACTACAGATCTATAGTTCGGTGCCACCTGCACATTGGGTGTATCTTTCCTCTCTCAGTTTTCTGGCCTACATGTCAAGCACCCACAGATACACTTGGAATATGCTAATGTGCTAGCTAGGTGATTCTGACTCAAGGCAAATTGACATAGCACAATTAACAGTCACAACTCACCCCTTGTCAACTTGACAACCAAACATATCAAGTTCATAATTACATTATGTACAGGAAAGGCAAATTCATACCTGGAGTAAATGTCTATTTGATCAAGGATAAAATGCTTCCTTTCCCTTTCCAAATTTCCCATTCATATTCTTTCCAGGTCCCTGACCATCCAGCCAGATCTTTGCTACAGCCCACAAATCAGTATAGAGTCTTGATCTGGCCATTTTTTTCTTCTAAGAAAAATGGATAAACAGATACACTGCCCAAAGTTGTGCCCACTGTGGTGATTTCCCTTCACAACTGTCCTTCAGCGATGTCCCCAAAGGGTTGAGGTGCCGCAGCTGTCCACTTCCAGGTGATGCCTGCATAGCCTGCAGAACCATCTATAAGCCAGGCCAGGCCCTCGTCTTCTCTTCCTCTGTCAACTAATTATAGGGTATGCTCCGTGAGACCATAAGGACATGCTAAAGGACAGAAGGCATTATAACAGCGGTAGGAACCATGAATGTTTGGACAACTCCTTCATGTAACTTACTTTTACCTTCAGGACGTGCTTGGACACAATCATTTTCTCTCTCTCTCTCTCTCTCTCTCTCTCTCTCTCTCTCTGCATCTGTCTTCCGATTTATGACGGACTGTTACTGTGCACATCCACTTTATGACTCGATGGGGCAAAGAGCACCTAGATCATGATGAGCAGCTGAGGTTGCTTGGTAACCTGGCATCTCATGGTCAAGTGTTCACTTTCCACTAAGTTCTAGTAGCAAGCTTGGAGCTGTTTCTCAAAGCGAAAGCAGCTGTCTGCAGATGCTGGCAGAGCTTTCCTCCAAAATCCTTATGGCCTCCACTGTGATCCCTACCTGCCACTGCTGCTTTCAAAGGCACCTCTCCTCTCTGACCACCAGCACATACTACTATGGGGACTTGCCGCAGAGTCCAAACAGCATCCCTATCTGCCACTGAGACCTCAAGTACAAATGGAGCTACCAAATCATATGCCCCAAGTGGCAGAGCAGCATGCACAGCAGCCTGGACCTGCTGCGGCTCCTTCTCTTGTTCTGGGTCCCATTCAAAACTGGCAACTTTCACAGTCACTTAGCAAAGTGGGCTAGAGTAACACAAGGCACAGAGAGGTGAAGCAATTGCTTTACACGGCATAGCTAAAAGGTAGCAGATCTAGAACTTAAACCTAAGCAGTTTTATTCCTAGATCTGTAATCTTAACTTTAAATTTGTAACATTTCTTGTATAATATTTACCTTCAATTAAACTTTTAATTTATGTTAATACTATGTTAAATATTTTATATGCTTTATCTGATTGAAATATGTTCCAGTTGCTTCTAGCTTCATACCAAAACTTAATGACTTAAATCGACAAAGGTCATTTATTTTGCTGAGGAATCTGCAGTCTGGGCCGGACTCTGCTCCACCCGGGTCAACTCAGTTGACGTCTGAAGAATCTGCTTTCAAAATGGCTTGCTCCCATGCTGGGAAGTCACTGCTGGCCAGGGGTGGAGGCCAGAAGACTTGCTTCCTCTTCGTGTGAGTGTCTCCATCTGGCCTGGGCTTCTTGCGGCTCAGTGGCTGGGTTTCAAGATCATGCATTCCAAAACAGAGCCAGCCAGGAGGCAAGTTACTTCTTTATGACTCAGTTCGAAGGTACATAGCACCCCTTCAGTCATAGTCTTCTGGCTGAACCAGTCACAGAGGTCTGCAAGACTCAAGGAGGGAAATACCACCTGGACTCAACCTCTGCAGGAGTAGCAGGCTTTGACAAACACCTAGGAAATCAGGAACATTCTTGTGGCCATTTGGGAAAGTACATTGATACACATTTCGTGACTTAATCTTCGCAATATGAAGAAAACTCTGATGTGGGTTTTATTGTCCCCATTTTTGAAGATAAAGTTGGGCTTATAAAGATAATGTAGACCACAGGTGTCTGTAGCCAGTATCAGTGAAAAAGAGCGTATTTTTGATTCAGTAGTACATTTTTGGCCTGAGGTATTGGCTTCTTCCTCACTTACGCATTATCTAACCACAATTTCCCCAACAAAGTTATTACTTCCTTGTAATATCTTATGGGTGCTTGCATATATCTTATTATTTTATGTGTCACACTAAAGTGTCAGAAAAATGAAGCCTTAGAGTACATTAGAGGGTAGGGACATTAGAGGGTAGGGTCTCTGGAGCCACACTTCTTGGGTTTAAATTTCATCACTGCAGCTTCTTGTAAATTGTTTAGCTATAGATGGCCCCTTGACCTCTCTAAGTTTTAGCACCTTAAGAATAAGAACAAAAGTATCATATTCCTTGGAAAGTTGTGAAGAATGAAGTGATAATTTTAGAGTGTTCAGAACAATACCTGCCATGTGGCAAGTGCTTTAAAATGTAAGCTGTTATTTGTGAATCATTTAAATGTCTTCTTCTCCTGTGAGGTTGTTAGCTCTTAAGGCATAGCAATTCATCGTGTTGTTTGTCTTCTTTTAAAAGATTTTATTTTTATAGAAGTTTCAGGTTCATAGGAAAATCGAGAGGAAAAGTGCAGAGAGTTCCCATATACCCTCTGCTCTCACATCTGTGTAACTTCCGTCATTACTCACATTGCTACCAGAGTGGTTCATTTGTTTTAACTGATGAACATATCCTGATACATCATTATCCAGAGTCTATAGTTTACATTAATGTTCATTCTATTTTATATTCTATCTGTTTAGGTAACTGTATAATGACATATATCCACCATTGTAATGTCATACAGAGCTGTTTTACTGCCCTAAAAATCCTTTGTGCTCCATCTATTCTTCCGTCCTTCCCCCAGCTCTGTGAACCACTGACCCTTAGAATTTATCCATAGAAATTCACATAATTGGGACTGCTGAAATGATGAATACATGTTTTCTCCCTGTCTTTTCATGGCTTGATAGTTCATTTCTTTATAGCACTGAATATAATCATGGTATGGATATGCCACACCTTATTCATCCGTTCACCTGCTGAAAAGATACCTTGATTCCCTCCAAGTTTCTGTGATTATAAATAAAGCTACTTTGAACATCCATGTCCAGGTTTTTGTCAGGTAAAATAATGAATAATGTGATTGTTGGATCACATAGTAAGAATATGCTTTGCTTTGTAAGAAACCACCAAATCGTCTTCCAACATGGTTGCACCACTTGGCTTTCCCATCAACAGTTGTTCAGGTTTAGATCAAAAGTGGTCTTCAAAGCCCCATGTGTTTGGAAGGTGATCGGAATGTGGGAGCCTTATAGCTGACTTGCATTTAAAAGGTGGAGTCTGGTGGGAAGAGGAGGGGCACTGTGCGTATGCATGGAAGGCTACATCTCCCTTCTCAGCTTCATCTTTTACTCTCTCTGCTTTTTGTCTGCCATACAGCGAGCAGCTTTACCTGCACTCTGCCCCTCTGTCATGCCGTTCTGCCTTGGAGCCAAAGTACTATGGACTGAAACTGCTACAAACCGTGAGCCAAAATACACTTCTTCTCCTTTAGTATGCAGGTATTAGATATTGTGTCTCAGGAAGAATGAAAGTGATAAGATGACAGTAAATGAAAGTTTCTGTTACTCCACATTCTTGTCAGCATTTGCTTTTGTTAACGTTCTGGCTTTTTTCTTTCCAATAAGTTAGTAATAGTGCTTCATTGCTTTACTTTGCATTCCCTAATGACATGCTATGTGGAACATTTATTTTTACGCATATATTTTATTTGGTGAGCTGTTTCTAGGTCTTCGGCCATTTTTAAAATCAGTTTTTTAGTGTGCTTTCTTACTTTTGAGTTTTAAAAGTTCTACGTTTCAGATAACAATTGGTTGTCACATATGTCTTCAGCAAATATTTTATACTCATCTTGCACTTCTTCTCAGTCTTATGAAAGTATCTTTCACAGAGCAGAGATTTTTAACTTTAAAAAATCTCCGGTTTATCAGTTCTTCTCATGGATCATGTGTTTGGTGTTTTTCCTAAGAAGTCATCAGCAAACCCAGGGTCATCTAGATTTTCTCTTATTTTATGTTCTCACAGTTTTATAGCTCCAGATTGGTGGCATATTTTAAATTAATTGAATTCATAAAAATTAAATTTAAATGGATTGCCAACTTGGGGCTATAAATCTCCACAATATACAATTCTGTCTAGATTTCATTCTCATTTTTTTTCTTTTTCATTTTGTTCATGTGAATGTTCTATTCTGGTCTATTTCTGGGTGCCCTAATCAGCTCTATTGATCTATTTTATTCACCAGTACCACACCGTCTTGACCACTGCGAGCTTTATGCCAAGACTGAAGCTGAATTGTGTCAGTCCTGCAACTTTGTTCTCCATCAGTGTTGTGTTGGCTATTCAGGGTCTTTTTCTTCTCCATAAAACTTTAGAATTAGTTTGTAGATATCTACAAAATAACTTTCTGGAATTTTCACAAGATTGTATTCAATCTATGGATCAAGTTGGAAAAAAACCTGGTATCTTGAGAAGATTCACTCTTCCTTTCCTTGAACATGGACTATATCTCCATTTATTTAGTTTTTTGTATCCTGCAATCCTGCTGTAAGCTCTTATTGCTTCCTAGAGGTTTGTTGTTTATTAGCTTTCAATTCTTAAAGGTTTCCTGTACTGATGGTCATACGGAGTGAAAGCCAACAATTTCTGTTCCTTCGGTACACCCAATCTCTAAACTTTTTATTTCCTTTTCTTAGTGCGTTTTCAAGGCCCTCAGCATAATGTTGAGAATGATGACAGAGGCCACCCTTTTCTTACTTGTGATCTTAGTGGAAAGCTTCAAATTTCTTACTATTAAGTATGATGTTTAGCTACAGTTTTGGTTTGGTTTTTTTTTATATTCTTTACCAAGTATAGGGAGTTCTCATCTATTTCTAGTTTACAGGAAATTATTACCATGTAAGTGTATGAGATTTTGTCAAATACTTTTTCCACATCTATTGATATGATCATATGTTTTTTCTTCTTTAGTTTGTTAATGGAACTGATTAGGTTAATTGATTTTTGGAAGATGAATGAGCCTTGTATAGCTGGGAAAAATGAACTTGGTTATGGCATTTACTTTTTTAATACATTGTTGAATTGGATTCATTTACATTTTCTCAAGGATTTCTGTATCTATATTCATGACAGATATTAGTCTGTGGATTTTTCTCTTGTAATATCTTTGTTTAGTTTTTGGTAAAAGAATAATGCTGGCCTGATAGAGTGAGTCAGGAAGCATTTCCTTGTTTCCATGTTCTAACAGATTATGAAGAAGAGATACAATTTCTCCCTTAAAGCTTTGATGGAATTCATTAGTTACCCCATCTTCGTCTGATACTTTCTGTTTTGGACTGTTTTATGATTGATAACATTTCCACAAACTATATAGTCCTATTAAGATTGTCTGCTTTTTCTTGTATGAATTTTGGAAGATTATGTCTTTCAAGGGATTAATCCATTTTCTTGTTTCCATTAGTATGTGTTTGCAGTACATGCAGTTTACAGTCATCTTGGGAAGCAGATACATGTGATTTAGAGGAGGAGGGAGAGAGGCAGATGGGAAGGGGAAGGGGTTTAAAAAGAGAATCAAAATCAACTGTATAAATTTTCAAGTTTATAAGAATCGAGTTCTTTATAGTGCTCCCCTGTCATCCTTTTCCTATTTGTGTGATCTTTAGTGATCTTCTCTCTTTCCTTACTGATGATAGTAATTTGTGTCCTTGCTATTATTTTGTAGCTGCCTACAGGCTGATCGATTTTATTGCTTTTCAAAGAACCAGCTTTCAGTTCCATTGATTTTCTCTAGTGATTTGATGTTTTGAATTTCACTGAGTTTTGTTCCAATTTTTATTATTTTTCTCCTTATTTGTGTTAAATTTGCTCTTCTTTTCCTAGTCTCCTCATATGGATGGTTGTGGTGGATTTTATTATTGTGGTCAACTTGAGCAGGAACACCCAGCTGGACTGCGTCAGTGTGGTTCTGGGCATAGGAGATTCACCTGAAGATTATCACCAACACACCATGAAGGAGAAGGAGCAGAAGATAGGGACCAGCTGTTTGCCAGGAGAAGCTCTGTTGCGGCTGGTTCTCCTGAAGGAACCCAGCTGTTCTCACCACAGAAGGAGCTCAAGGTCTTGCTGTCATTGAGGATGGCTGCTGTTTGCTTCAGGGGAGCTCTGGTCTTCATCTCCTCTGCGAGCATTGTATCCTGGTTCCAATATAGATTTCTTCAGCCTTTTAGTGCAGATGTGGATGTACTTGGGACAGTGACATGGGCTCCCAGCCCTTAATTGGATCTTTCAGATCTCTACTGCAAAGACAGACGTTATGCACCCTTCTTATTTAACTTCTGTTGAGATTCTTTTTCTTTGATCCATGTGACGAAAGTATGTTGGTTTATCTCTAGTTTTGTATTTTCCGATGCTTGTATTATTGATTTCTATTTAATTCCATTGTTTCCTAAGAGTAGACATTGCATGACTTCTGTTCTTTTAAATTGTTATGTTTTTTAATATCATACCTTCTCCTTTTTTCTTTTACTAGTGCATGTTTTCTGTACATAAGGATAACATTCATCATGGGGAGTGGTATGTACATATAACATGTCTCATTTCCTTATTTCATCTCCTTTCCTTACCTTTTCTCCCTCTTTCTCTGTCTCTAGGTCCCCTTCCCATATGCAAAACATCTATATCCCTGTTTCTTACCAGGCATGTTTTATGCCCAGGAATATGGTCAATGTTGGTGAATGTTCCATGTGAGCTTGAGTATATTGATGATGCCATTGAGCTCAACCACGTCCTTATTGTCTTTATGTCTGTTGCTTCAATCCATTTCTGATAGAATAGAGTTGATTTTTTTCATTAGAATAGTAAATTCATCTAATTGTCCTTATAGTTTTGTCTGTTTTTTGTCCCATGTATTTTGATTCTCTATTGTTAGGCACATAACATTATGTCTTCTCGGAAAAAAATGTCACCTTTATCATATGTAATGCTCTACTTTATTTAATAATTTTTTTGCTTTGCTACTATGATTGGCCATCCATTTACTTTTAGTCTATATGTATCTTTATATTCAAGGTGTGTTTCTTATAACCATAAAGTTTGGTCTTGCTTTTTTATCAACTCCAACAGTCTCTGTATTTTCGTTGGTGCATTTGGATCAGTGACAAACTGATTATTGACATAGCTGGATTCATATATAGCATATTTGTTACTATTTTCAATTTGTTATGTTTGTTGTCTTCCATTCCTTTTTTTGTCTTCTGCTTTTCTCTTTTCTTTGTGGTTTGGTTTGAGCATTTTATATTATTTCATTTTCTTTCATTTCTTACCATTTTGGTTACCTTTTTATTTTCCATTTTTAGTGGTTGCTCCAGAATTTGTAACACAGATAGACCAATAATCCAGATCCACTTTCAAACAAAGCTATATCATTTCACAGGCCATACAAATACTTTTCAATAACAAAACAACCTGAATCCTTTCCTCCTGTCTCCTGTATCATTGCTGTCATTCATGTTACTTATACACAGCATATATAAGAACATATACATGCAGACATAATTAAGTTTGTGGTTCTTATTTTTAACAGTTACCTGGTAGATACATTAAGGATAAGAAAAAGAAAGTTTCATTTTGTCTTTCTTTGTTCCTTCTCCACTGTTCTTTCCTTCTTTATGTACACCCAAGATTGTGACCTATCATTTTCCTTCTCTCTGGCAAACTCTGTGAGGATTTCTTACAAGACTAGTATTTACTAGTTTCCTTATATATTTATATTGTTGCTTTGTGGAACTAGGGATTGAACCCAGCGTCTCACACATACTAGGCAAGCACTCTGCCACCAAGCTATATCCTCAGCTCTATTTTTTCAGTAACTAGAAGATGCTGCAGAAATCATCACATAATACCTTCCTTGTTTGGTAACTAGGGAAGAAGAATATCAAAGAGGTTAACTACTTTTTCATTCAACACTTAGTAACTAAGCTCCAACTGAATCCAGGGCACCCATTATCCTTGTTTTGATATATTTTTTTCACTTTATTCATTCAAAGAGAAATAAGTGTTTATGTGATAATTAGTATACTCAAGAACTTCTTCATTCATTCATTCAATAAAATTGTTTTTAGTACGCCTTGTAAGTATATATGTTCCATGGTATGTTCCAGTAATGTCAAATGAATGAATTATAGTTTTGGCTTTCCAAAAAAACGATGATCATGAATATAAATTACACCCTTACTGCATGAGAAGCCCATTACAGTGTATGATAACCTGCTTAACGTGCTTCTGTGAAAAAGTAGACCCAAATTCTAAGGGAGTGTTCTGAGTAGTTTCTCTAACGAGGTAATATTTGAGTTGTGTTTTGAAAAATGTATATTATTTTACTAAGGATTGGGATTCTAGATAACATAAGTTATTTAGATCAATCATTGAATTCTGATTAAAAAGCTACTATGGGCCAGGGAATATGCTGTGTCCTGGTATACAAGTGTGAGCAAAGATAGATAAGATTTCTACACTTGTACATAATCTAGTGGGGAATTTGAAAAGTTAAGTACAAGTAATTTGTCTTTTAAAGGGGCAATGAATACATTTAATTTGAGAAGAGGGGAGAGAGAAGCAGAGATCCTTTCTAAGGAAGTGACGTTTGTGTTAAAATCTGGAAGATAACATAAGAGTTAACTACTCTTAGCAAAATATGGAAAAGGAAGAATATTAAGAGACGAAAGCATATCATATCTAATGGCTTGAAGGGGTAATAAATTGTGTATGATGGTTTGGACATAAACAATGGAGATAGGACTGGTAAGATGCTACTAGGGAAACTGAAGGGTCCAGGTCAAAGACAATGCTGGTGAAGCCACTAACAGATTTTGAAAGACAGATAAGTAAAACAACAAAATTTGTAGTCTGAAGTATCACTAACTTTATGGGTAGAGACACAGATTTGAAAGACACATGGCACATTTAAGAACTGAAAGTAATTTAGTAGGCTGGAATGTATAGCTTAAAGTGACAAGTCAGGAATTGCAGACTGCAATCAGGTCTTCAAGGAAAGTCCTTCTGTCCAAGGCTAAGGTTTGCATTTCATCCTGAAGGAAATGGAGCCATCTCAATGAATTCCATGCAGGAGAATAAAATGTTCAGACTATAAGAATCATACCAAAAGCATCATGTGAATTCAAGATATTGTAACTACTAATGTAGATGTTGGGTTGACAGGTTTTTACAAATATTTTATAAAAAGTTGCAAAGAGCCGATGCGCTGGTGCATGCCTGTAATTCTAGTGCCTAGGGCCACAGAGGCTGCAGGATTGCAAGTGCAAGACCAGTTTAGACAACTTAGTGAAACTCTGCCCCCCCAAAATAAAAAAGGGCTGGGATGTAGCACTGGTGACAGAGCACTTGCCTAGTGTCTGTGTTTAATCCCCAGCACTTCAAAAAAATGGAAAGAGGAATACATAACCTATGCATTTTGATTAACCAGACCTATCTATTTTCTGCTTTCTCATCATTTAAGGTTTGTGTAAAACCTCAAATATAAGAAACAAACTCAAAGATGGCAGAGAAAAGCTACTGAGGCCTGCCATGCAATGCCCTCGTTGGATGGACATTTTGGTAAATACTATTCTGGTATATGCCCGGGCATTTGTTTGAGGATCTTATGTAAGTTCCTCAAGGAGGTGCCTGGGCATATACCAAAATAGTGCCTGCGAATGTGATGCAACCTAATGTTGCCTCTACTTGCTGCAATTTTCCTTTGTGCCTCTGGGTGGTAATTAGAGATTGTTTGATCTTAGTCAATAAAATACTATTCAATTTCCCCTAAAGACATCAGAGATACATTTATTAGAGTAAAAAATATTTTCCCATACCACTTCGAATTTCAAGCCTAGATGTCTACTCATTTAATTTCTAGCTACTCACATGGGCTTTTTAAATATACAAAGTACAAATTAAAAATATAAGAATATTATTCATGGTTCTGGAAGTAAAGATGGATGGATGTTCCATAAATTACACCTACTCTATTGGAAGTTTTTGTTGATGAAGCTAATGAAGGTTAACTTCCTGATCAATCTACACTGGATGTCTCCCATGACATAATCTATACTCTGAAGCTTGAATAAACAGATGATACAAGAAACACCTATATTCAGAATGTGAGAGATGGCTTTGAAAATTCAGTGGAATTTTATCCCAATAAATTTCTGAATCATATGTCTTGTACATATCATGATCCAAATCTTGTTCTTCAATTCATTACAAACATTCATTTTAAAGTAGAATTTCTCTGTAAAACTGGAAGCAATCTTTTTTCACACTTCCTCGTGTTATTATGGAAAGTGATATGCTGTGTGATAAACTATGAGGCTGGGGGAAATTCAGCCATAGTTAGTGGTAGACTTGGGAGAGGAACAAATAAGTTGCATTTGTACTATGATCCAGTAATTAGACCTTGTTGATACATTTCACAAGGGATAGGAAAGAAATTACAGCCTGACTCAGTGCCATTGCCACCTTGGAAATGTGAATCCATATTAATTTGGTGAAATATAGACTCTAAATTTTGGAGTTGTATATTTTCTATTTCCTTCAGTGCATTGTATTACATGTCATTAAATACCAGGTTAAATACAGGTTTAATGTAAATGATACTATCATTATAATTTCAGTAAAAAAAAGTCTTCAAAACAAGTACAGGAATTCATATTTTGGATCAGTTGTCCTCACAACACCTGAAGCTCCCAATATTATTGTGATTTTTGTAAGTATGATAAGGGGTACAATTGACATAGTTTATAATAAAAACTAAAGTAATATTCTAAAAATGCATTAATAATAGTATTAAGATTTGAAAGTACTCATCAACATACAAAGCATTAAAATGTTTTATTTCTGAGAAATACAGACTAACAAGTTCAGAGCTATAAGCAACAGAAATACAGCAGCCCACAAGCAGAGGACACTAACCTAGAGGAGAATAAATATATTTATTAAGAGTTAAATAGTAGAAAGTTGAGAAAACAGTTACAGGATGTACAAGAGCACAGAAAAATTAGGGACTTAATGGAAATGTATGATTAGATACAAATCACATTAGCAATAAAGACAACAATTTCTGTGGAGTCACAGGTTGCAAAGCACATGTGCATTGTGGTCAGGAAGACTTCATGTGGAGAAATGCAACAGAATAAAGGCACTCGTAGAAAATGGGCAGGGGATTTAGCTCAGTTATTAGAGTGCTTGCCTTGCAAGCACAAGGGCCTGAGTTCGATCCCCGGCACCACAAAAAAAAAAAAAAAGAAAAAAAAAAGAAAATGGGCAGGGGGAGAAGCAGGAGGAAGGCTTTCAGGAGGAAAGGCAGGAGATAGCGGGTAAGGCTGTGGCAATGGCCACGAGAGCAAAGAGGAAAGCGTACCCAGAGTTAATGTTAGACAGTGACTAAACTAAATTTGTCTAGATATAGTCACATTTTGAAGAAGAGGAAAGTAGATGGGAAACTCAGGTTCAGGAAAGCATAGGACTCCTACAATCAAATTGTTACTAAAAATATTTCCAGACCTCTTCTGACTTTGCATGGCATATTATCTTATGGTAGATATTGCTGGATGTCTTTAATGCCCTTGTTCATTTCATTGCCTCACATTCAAAACCCGAGTGTGAACTTGGCACAAGCCAGCTTTTACAAAAAAAGAATGTAGATGACAACAAAATTGTTTTCCTATATGCACGTCTATCTTTTATCTCAACTATCTGTTGCACATTCATACTTTGAAATCCTGTTACTCCTTTCTCTAATCATGTCCAAAATGAAAATTCTTCCCAATCTGGATGCCCATCTTCCCTGTATTTGGGTGCTGCAAGGTAGTGTCATCATTACAGCTACTTAGGCTAGAAGTTGTTCTCAACACACAGGGGATGACTATATAATTTATCATCCATATGAAAGGAGTACTATCAATAATTACACTGGTACAATATATGTAAACTAGATAGTCCAGGGGAAATCCGAACCAACACCCATCCTATTTAATCTTTCAGTCACTAGGGTCTGCCAATTCTTTAATTCTCTTACATTTTCTTTCTTCCTTTTCATTGCTTCTGTACTCATTCCCGCACTGAGTTCTACAGTCCTCTCCTCGCTTGCTAGGTGTCTGCCCCTCTCATCTTATTCATCCTGACACAGGAAAATGTTCCTAAAAGTCTATTCCTGGTGTGACTCCTTTGCTCAAGACTGTACACTCTTCTTTCTGGCCTTTTAGGATCATCTATTTAACCTCCTATTTTTCCCTGCTATGCCCAGCTTTGGCATTCCATTAGCCTAGCATGGCCACATCTACAGCATGGTTTTCTGTGATTTTCTTGTAACAAGACTACTGTGTGTTCTTTTGAGCCTTCTCTAATGGTGAGCTCTTCTTTTAACTTTATAACTTTGTGTCTAATCTTGACACACCATTAACTGTTTGGGTTTTCGTCATTTTTACTACCACTATGACAGGTCAGAAACTCTCAGGTACGGACACCATCACCACGGTGGCATTCTCTAGTGTTCCAAAGTTAATTCCAAGTTGGAGAACCCTGCCTTGCTCTTTTTGCCACTTCTAGAACCAGTCTTTGAGCCTTATTTAGGAAAAACAGGAAATCTTCATCTTGCTTCCCTACCTATTTTCCTTCCTAACTTTGTAGTGGAGTGGACACTGTAAGAGCTGGAGTCTCCAGGCTTTTGTCCTGGATGTGTTAAAACAGAGTACATCCTTATTAGACATAAAGCCACTTGCAACACTATTATCTTGCAAAGAGACCAAATCCCAGCTTTCTCCTGCCTCAAACCTTAACTGAATAAATCAAGGCCTATCATCACTTTAATATTGAAAATATATATTTCTGGATTATACATAAGTTAGATAGACTGCTACTTCTTTTTCATTAAAAGAAAAATATTCTCACAAAATATATTCCTGTGTGAAAACACTAGTTTTCATAATTAGATCCTGGGAATATGTAGCTATGCAATTATTTCTTACAGTCCTACAGAATCAAATGTCATATGAGTGGTTATAAAAATATAAAGCTCAACCATCAAATGATCAATGCAGTTTCCTCATATATCTTAAAAGGAGTTAAAAATACCAACTTCCTATAGAGTGTCATTTTAAGCAGTAATTATTGTTACTGTTAATTACTTACCTATTGTACCCTTAAATTATTCACTCAGAACAATGACATTAATAATATATTGCTTGGAATTTTAAGGGATGAAAGCACCCTGCTAACTCTTGTCTATTCGCCCTTTTCCTTTTAAGTCAATGCTCATTCATTCAGTATTTACTAAAAAGCTACTTTGAACCAAGCCTTTCATGGAGGGAAGCAATAGAAATATTAAACATGGATACTCAACCAAAAGAGCTCACATTTTTTTTAGTACCCCAGGCATTTTCTTACTATCTTTTTCCTTATTTTCATATAACTTCCTAGTATAGTAACTCAAATATATGGCAGTTTTTTTTTTCTGAATGATGAGTAGAATAGAGTAGTAGGATCTTAGAGAAATCACTACTTTACTCAAAAGATTAATGCTTCTCTTTTCATTCCTATGTTCAGATAATTCCAGATTTTGTATATTCATCTGTTCATTCACTCATTCAATAAACATTTATTAAGTAGTTTTTGTGAGGCAACTGCTATAGCTGGCTTCCATGCAAGCCTTCTTTTTGGCCTTTGAAATTATCTCAGTCCACTGAATCCGTGTACACAGTGCTTTAATAGAGTGCAACGGATATGAAATAGGTGGGTGGCTAAATCTTCCAGAGTGTGATTGGAGTCTTTCACAAGGGCATGGATAACTTGAATTGAATGTTGAGCAAACAGAAGTTCCTAAAAGTTAAATCAGAAAGAGCAGTCTTATCCAGGTATACTTACAGACAAGGAGATAGCTTGAGAAAACAATTTTTTTAAGCCTGCAATAAAGAATATACCAAAAGGCCAACTCCAGTTTTGATGGGGATAAAAATATGCCCATCTTAAAGCAGACATTTCCTAGCCTCCCTCACAGATCAAAATGAACAATGGCAACGTGGCCCCTCAGATTGTGAGGCTCTGGGAAAAATTCGTAAAGGGGAGCAGGCCTGACTGACTTGGTGTTTGTCATTCACCCTTCCTGGTTTTCCTGCCTGGAATGTAAGCATGATACCCAGAGATGGAACAATCTCTGTAATCATAATGCAGTAAAGCATGGACTAAGCATAAAAATGAAAAGAGCCTGTGATCCTACACTGTCTCCTTACTTGAAGAAAGGGTGCCTTCATTAGTTCAGGCATTGGTTTTCAGTTTTGTATTATTACTTGGGTAAACTGATAGGGTAAACATAAACAGGCTGGAAGAAGCAGACATTTCTCAGCCATAGCCACATAGACTCTAATATTGATTCTAGCATTCTAGATGGCAACCAGGAATTCTAACTTTATATTCTGCACTTAAACCAACCAAATCTAACAAATAACCCAAATAAATAAATACATAAATACACCTCTCAAATTTGTGGATATGGAGCAACTGATGCTTCTGCTATAGTAGGTGATGCAGGCATTCTTCCTACAACATACGTGAAAGAGAACATCTATCCTTAATTTGCGAAATCCAAATTGACAACATTTATAGTGCCTACCATGTAGCAAAGACTATTTAAGTATTGCTAAATTAAGTACAAAGTATTTTCTAATAATTTAGCAAGTATTAATTTATTTAATGTTCATAAGAACCCTAGGAGATGGGACTATTATCTCAAATTGTAGCTGTGGAAAGTGAGGTATGAAGATGTCAAACAACTAAGTCACACAGCTATTGGGTCATGATGCTACACCTTTAATCTGTGGGCATCATGGATTTATCATTTGCAGTTCCAGTATCAGTGACCACAAAAATTTCCATGATGTAGACAGTTGTAGGCAAAATAAAGACATCACTACCATCTGGCTGTTCTCAGACATATGCATAAAAATGAAAATCTTGTAATAAAAGTATTTAACATGATTTTGAATCCCATGAGCTGTGATGTTGATTTTGATGAGCAAGGTACTTAGCTAGTACAGCTAATCTCCAAACATCTGCTTCTTAGTTTCTTAATTTCTGGTTTTTATGAATTTGGGGATTCTCAAAGGTCTGGAGTTGAAACCAAAGTAAATATTATGGTTTTACAGTAGCACTTCCCCAAATAGTTTTCTTAAACAGTTTTTGAACAAGATGCTAAATTTTTTAGTCTTCCTGTTTAAATAAATTTGGACAATATTAGGTTATAAAAAGTCTTCACTTAGAAATTTCTCAGAACTTTAATATGAAAAAAGCCCATTGTAAACCTCTGAAGAGGAAAATATGTGCATTTCCTAGAAATTTTCCATGTAATCATTTTATTCCCAAAGTATATAATGTTATTCAACAGAATACAATTCTACAAATGATTATTACTGTGTATTCCAAATCTAAAATTTTTATTTTGCACAATTTAAAATAATATATCTTAGCAGGACTATTCATAGATTTTTGTAAACAGTGGATATTTTTTGTATGTGTAACCAGGTACCACAGAGAAGAGAAATAAAAGGAGAAAAAGTGAAAACTAGTAAGTGTAACTTTCCTTTCTTGGGGGGGTAGAAAAGGGAACAGTTTTTAAAATAATTTCTAAATATTTACATTAGTATTCTAATCTCTTATAATTTATTATAGCATTTTACTATAAAAATTTTCAATCTTGGCTTTGAATAATTCTGTTTTTCCTCTGAGCTGTGCAAGATCTAGTATTTTGTGTATATCCTGATTTCTTTTTCTTCACCTAGCAATAAAATTCTAACTATAAAACATAAAAATGAAAGATGCATCTCCTTCATTCACTCAGTCAATATCTTCTTTCATCATCTGAAATAAATGGTGAGGCAATATTACTATACTTAGGATAACAATCTAATTGTATTTTTCTTAATGAGCTAAATAAGGAGAGAAATGTCTGTTATGAGTAAACAGCATGATAAATAGTAAATAAATGTGCCCGATCTTCTCCACTGAAGAAGAGCTTTCATTAATGTTGGTGCTTCCCTATTTTGAGTTTAACAAACATGAAACAAAGCGTTAATAGCTTGTTTGATTATATAAAACTTTGAAATAACTTGTTTGATTGTGTTGGGCTCTGGAAGGACTGTTGGATATAATGAGAGGTACCACAAAACACTCATTTGGATATTTTTCAATTAAATACTCTAACTGTATTTTCAAAAAGTTATTTAAAGGTAGTATAGTACTAAGTCAACCTATTCAGTCATGTGTGGACTTGTTTAATATCAGAACACTGACTTCTCACACGGTCTGATTAAAAGTATTTCTCAATCAAAATCAATTTTTTCCTTCCTCTGGGGAATATAGATTTATTAAGAAAGGAACATTTTGCAGAATTACTTTCACATTACTTACTTTCCCCTGTGTGTAAATGTGTTCCATTTATAATCGAGTCATTTTTTATTGTATGAGAATTGTATTTATTACTTCATTTTTTAAGATAAATAATGTATTAATATTAATATATATTGTCATTGGTTCCTATATATACATAACATAAAGGCAATTCACAGATGAATTAGAGGAATGCCAAGCTGACCCAAGAAATATTCCATAATTTTTATAGATCAAGCACAAAAAATCTTATTAACAAATCCTAAACACAATAAATCCTAAATCTCACTTCCCCGATGTCCTCTGATAAAAATCCCCAGTGCCCTATATTTACAGTGGAATAAAAGCTAAGAGAAACTTTCATATTAGTAGATTTTCCAAGTTTTCTCTTTTATTTCTGTCTCATTTCTTTGTTCAGGTATAAGCAAGCTGTGATTTCATAACTTACAAGTGATAATTTCACAAAATAACTACCAGTCTACTAGAGATCTTCAGTGTCCTACTGGAAATGTAACCAGGAGCAGGGAGGTGAACTCCAGCGAATGCTGGAAGACCAAGTTTTATGATCCCGATCAATCAAAAAATGCAGCTAGCTAGGAAATACCTACTGTACACACCCTAGAAGAATCCCAAGTTACCCATCCAAATTCAGAGCTCCAGGTAATGGTCCATGGATAGTCCTTCCTTCTTTCCTTGCTTCCTTCCTTCCTTCCTTCTTTCTTTCTTTTTTCTTTTTTTTTTTTTTTTTTAACAGGGTCTCTATGTAGTTCAGGCTGAACTTGAACTCACTAAGTAGACCAGTTTGGCCTCTAACTCACGGTGATCCTCCTGCCACAGCCTCCTGAATGCTGGACTACAGGTGTGAAGATTGCCACGCCTGGCAATCCTCATTTTCAATCACTATTTACCTAGAGAATGTTCCCATTTTATAGGGAACAATTCATTTAATTTGTGAATTAATGTTGGTTTTACGTTTATTACTTTTACACTTGGCCAGAAGTAAATGAACAGAATCAATGGTGGTATATTGACATTTGGATCCATAGGAAATGGGCAGTTTATCAGGCAGAGAACAAAAACTGAAGGTATTTAAAATACCTTGGATGTTTGCTTGAAGAAATCATTATTATTATTAAGGAGAAAGGGACCAGATGCCCTTGAAGTCCTTCCCAACTCCAAACATCTATGATTCGAAGATTTTTGCCATGATATGATTAAGATGTTTAAACATTTTATCATAGTTTATTAGTCAAGTATATACATGCCGAGGAAATCCTTTTTATTGTTTCATTTTGGTGTTTTCTCTTTTACTATGTGCTAAACTTCCCACAGCTGGTTTCAAAAGCAAAAATAAATAAATAAATAAATAAATAAATAAATAAATAAATAAATAAATAATAAATAAATAAATCTTTACTATGTGCTAATGTGTGCCTTTGTAAACCTTAGTTTTCTGTCCTCTTGGAGCTGAACAACTCCCAGTTGATAGCATGTCTTTTTACTACATTAATATCTTTAGTCTGATTATTGTCAAATTTGGCAGATGCAAAAACATTTTTCCTTTTTAAAGCACTGTTTCACAACCTCCTTTAGACCTAAGAAACCTCCTGGTGTGGGTCTAACTGAGCAAGCAACCAATCAAAGTATCTTTCTTCCTAGTGCTCAGGGGACTGAGCCTGAAGTAACTGATAAATTATCGATGAAAAAATTCTCTTCAGACATTCACTTACTGTATTGTTTATTTTTAAATTCAAGAATTCAAAGATGCTCTATCTTTAAACTGTTCAAATTTATACACTAAGTTATGATGTTTTCTTCCTTAGGTGGGAACAACATCCAAGCAATAGATATTAATGTATCTACTTTAATAAGTTTGCTCATATTTGACATTTGGAACCTTAAAAATTACTTTTGTGATACAAGGGCCACCACTTTAGACCTAAGAAAGTGAGAAGACTTGAATTTAGTAGCCAAATACCAAAATATTATGTAAAAGTTACTTTGAAAACAGAGTTCTTTTGCTTTTCAACAGCTTGGTAGTGCCTCACCCTGAAGAAGTGGTGGCAGATGGTTATATCAAGTATCCAAATAAGAAAGAAGAGATAATAAACACCACCCCAGCTCACACACACAAAATACACACATACACACATTCCCCCATAATTCCTCTGTGTTATAAGTGAATTGAATTTTCAAAAGGAAAAAAAAATCAGTATGAAAAGAGTACATTTTCTTCAAAGGTCACAAGAAAAGATTTCATAATAAATTTAAGTATATAAACATATAAAAGAACATAATTTTAAATGCATTCAAACTAACATGAGCTAAAATGATACAGTCCAGTATACCCCTCTAACTTGATTAAGCAACGGAATTACTGGACCTTTTATTTTCTTTATGTGTTTCTTCCCTCCATATAGATGCTCCGAAGGACATAGCATACATCATCCTTGGCACAGATAGAACTCATCTAACTTTATATTATTCCCCTTTGTCTCTTCTACCTTATTGTATCTGATATGGGCTTATTGGTATACTATATGTACTACTGAAAATATGTGGCTGTGAACGTTTTTATATTACAAATCTCTCTTCCTTACTCAACATTGTGTGTCTATACTCTACTGTTGTGTAGTGGATTAAGTACAGCTGCAAATTTTTGTACATTGTTGTTTACCTGGAATCTGAGTAGGCTCTGTGAATGCTTTGGCTAACAAAATATGACAGAATTAACACTGTGGTAGTTTAAGAGCCCAAGTCTTAAGAAAATGGCTGCTTCTACTTCCTGCCCCTTAAAGTGCCCTCTCTAGGATTCCTGAAACACTATGGTAGTTCACCTACTCTGGGAAGGCAATACTGGAGAGGCCACATGTAAGCATCCCATTGGTCTGTCCCATTTGAATCCAATGTTCCACACTGCTAAGGCACCAGACATGTGAATGCAGTTTTATGTGCTGTAGACTACCCTATGCTTCAGGGTAGTTTGTTACTCAGCAATAGATAACAATGACAACATGTTACTGCAGGGTCTTGTAGTTCGTTTCTGACTGCCATACAATGCCGTTTTATATGTCTACTTTATACTATAGTTTATTTTTAATTTGCATCAATATAAGCATTATACTATAGATCTATTTTTTATTTTGTTATCCTTATAAGATCTATCCATCTATATTGCTCTTTGAGAATCTTGTTCTTTGCTTCTAAGCGCTAATATTGTAGCCACCACGTATTTCTGTATCTCAAGATCCATAGACCACACATACATACCACAGTACATGTTTTTCTGGGACATCACTAACCTGATAATTTCTCCTGGATATTTTCCAAGGAGTGGGATTGCTAGATGACAAAGTATATGCAGATTTAGTTTTATTTAATATTGATATGTATCTCTTCATAGGCATTAAACCAGTTTATGCTTATCATTTTTAATGTTAATGTCAAATTGCTGTATTGCTTCCATTTTATTTTGTGTTTGCTGTTTCCATTTTTCTCTTTTTCTGCCTTCCATTGGGTAAATTGACTTTTCTTCTGTGGGTCTGAAAGTTATATATTCTGTTATATTCTATTGATAAGTAACATATTAGCCAGAATTTGGTTACAAGAACAAAATCCTCCTCAACTAGTTTCAGTATACGAATATTAACTACAGATTTTTAAATGACTTCTAGACACAGGAGGGCCAAGGAAACAAATTCTACATTAGGCTTTTAAAAACAATTCTGAGAAATTCTTAGCTATTATTTCTCCAAATATTTATTCCTTCTGATTTATACTTTTTTCTTCTGTAATTTCTGTTATTCAAGAGTAGATACTTTTTTAAGCTCTCAAGTTTTTTCTTATATTTCTATTTGTCATTATTTTAAAATTTTTATTTTATGAATACATATTTGCAACATGTGATGTTTACATTCTTCTTAGGGAGTAGGTACATGTATATAACACATATTGTTTCTTTTTTATTCTTTTTTCCCACTGCATCCCCTTTCCTCCCATTTGGGTAGTTACTTCTTCTTATGGTTTGCACTCAAAATGTCCACTAAAAGGCTCCTGTGTTGAAAGCTTACCCCTCCCACATGTAGCAGTGCTCAGAGGAGGGCCTAGAGAACTCAGGGGAGGGCCTAGAGAAATGACTGGGCCATGAAGGAACTAACCTCCTCATACAGCCAACCAACTATAGACTGAAAGACTAAAAGTATCAGCCCAAATAAATCTTTCTTCCCTTAGGATGATTTTCTGGGGTATTTTGTTGTAGTAGTGGAAAGGTGACTAACATACTTCTTTCAGTTCTTGTAACCTGTACATTTGCTTTAAGCTGTATCCATTTTGATACACATCCTACATGTACAGCCTACATATACACTTGAAATTTTTTTCAAATGTCACATTTTTCAAAACCTGCCCATACTCCTTTGAAGATATTAAACTTATCTTTAATACCTGTTGTCTTTGATCTTTGTGCGTGCGTGTGTGTGTGTGTGTGTGTGTGTGTGGGTGGGTGGTATAAGCTCCTTGGTTTGTTTTTCTTTTCTGTTGCACTCCTCTGACTCTTTTTATTTTTCTCTGTGTGCTTATATTTCACCAGGGTTGGCAGCTTGCAATAGCAAGTGTGGTGGGCAGAAGGCAAAATTGCTACCTTTGGTATTCTTAAATTTGTATATTCTCCTCCACTTGAGTGTAGGTTGGAGCTAGCAACTAATTCTAATAAGAATATGGAATGAGATGTCATTTCAAAGATGAGATTATAAAACAACTGAGTTCTTTTTCCTTCTCTCTCTCTCTCTCTCTCTGTCTCTTTCTCTCTGTCTTTTGCTTGTTCACTGTGCTGGAAGTCAGCTGTGGTTGTGATCTACCTCCCACAAGGAACTGAGAAGAAGGTCTCTGTCTGCCAGCCCATCAGAAAGTATCTCCTGTCAACAGCCCAAGAGGGAGTAGGGAAGCAGACCATCCCCTAGCTGTACCTTCGGATGAGACCATATCCTTTGCCAGTCACTTGGCTGCACCTTTGGGAGAGGCCCTGAGGAAGAGATATCCAGCTAAGCTGCACGTAGATCTCTGATTCTCAGAAGCTATGAGAAATAAGCTTATTGTCTTATGACACTATGTTTTGGAGTAATTTATTATACAGCAATATACGACTGTTAGAGAAGAATATAGCTTGTGAGAGGATTAAAAAAAAAGCTTAAACCTTATTTCCTATAAGGTTGAAGAGTAAAACTAAGTCCTATTTCATACTTGCCCCAAGGAAGTCAGCCTCTGGCATTAAAATATGGCCACAACTTGCCAACCACCAACCTTCTACCAAGTTGCCTTTCCGTCTTAGGAACCATCAATATTGCTGCCCAGGGGAGTATTTTTCCTTACCCCTCTAATTCAAATGTAATCATCTCACTTGAGTGTCGAATGAAAGGGGTAGAAGAGAACAGTCAGGGTCTGAACTGATTGTTTGATACCTCTCATTTCTGCCTTGTATCTCATCATGGCAGTAGGGCAAGTGCTGACCCAGCCGGGAAATGTGGGAAAGAGATGCTTCCTTTTGTTCTTATGCTGGCATGAACGTTTCCCTGAGCATAGAGCTGTAAGATCTAAATAGTCTTCCTTTATCACCTTGGAGACATTGTTTTCTAGCAACCCACATCTGAACTGGGAAGTCAGATGTCATTTTACTTCTCCTTACATTTAAGCAACATTTTTCCTTCTGGACCAGGGGGATATGTTTATTATGCCCCTGTTTTTTTCTCCTGTGTTTTCTCTATTCTTTCCTTCAGAATCTCCAATAGGACAGAAATTGGCTATTCTGGGTCTTTTCTTAAAATTAGATAGCATTGTGTCAGAATCATTACTTGTGTGGAAATGTTGGAAAAGATAAAACTGCTGAAACCCTTACAGAAATATCTATTCTAGGTGGTAACTAATGATATTTAAAATAACCTTAAAATTGGATCAAGAAATCATTCAAAAGAAATTTGCCCAGAAGATACAGTATAATAATAAATGGACAAATAGTCACTTTTAATAGTAAAACACATAAATGTTCACCAATTCAAAGAAGGTTGAAAAAATGATGATGTATATACTCTATTAAATAGCATATAACTACTTATAAAGTTAATAAAATTTAAAGTATTACCTTTCTTGTGAATATATTCTGTGATGATGCTATTGTTTCTAAGGGGGAATATTAAAGGAAGAAAAAAGTGGAAAGAAGAAAGAAACGGAGACAAGAAAGAAGAATATGGAAGATAGATTAACCTCCAAATCATAGGTTTTGAATTCTGACAGCAAAATCTTTATCTGGTGCTTTCATGACCTGTTCTTGAAGGTAACTAACATTTACAAAGTTCCAGGCTATTTTCATAGTCCCTCCCAAATATTTGTTAGATATCCTCTTTCCATACCCTCCCTCAGGAAATCCATTCAATAGGTCAAAATTTGGTACTCCTTATTTGTCTATCAGCCAAATCCAGAAATAACAGTAGAAATCTGTTCTGTCTAGGTTCCTAAAATGTGAAATTTATTTGACAACCAAGTAGTTTCTTTTGGATGCCCATTTGCTAATCAATTTGTTAATAGTTTGGAATGTTATTTTTTAACATTCTCAAAATCTCTGTCAAATTGGAATTTAAGGTGTGTCTGACAGGACAAATACCACAATTTCAGAATGCAAATATTTTTGTTAGTAGTACATATTTATGATATATAATGAATGTATTTGTCATGGGGAGTCGGTGTATGTCATGCCTACCCCTCTCTTCTTTTTTCCTCCCTCAATTTGTTGATAGGAGACAAGATAGGAAGCTTCTCTCAAAGCACATAAAGACAGAGATTCAGGAACTCTGAAAGATATAAGAGTATTTTTGTATTCAAAGAAACTTTTATAGCAACTTGGTCATATTGAACATTCTAATTGCAGAAGGTAGGTTCAAGAAAAACGGTCATGCCCAGGACTGTTCTAATACAGAGAGAGCACTGAGTATTGGCAGGGGGTATAAAGTCCTAAAATGATCATGTTAGCAAAGTCATCTTTTTAATTATGTCTATTAAGGTAAGGGGGAAAATTAATTGGAACAGGAATGTTTCACTTAGAAGAACAACCCATGGGGAAATAATCTCCTCACTTGAAAAGAGTCCAAATAATGCTCTGGAAACCCTACCATCTATCTTGGCATTCAAGTCCACAACAATATTTATTTTATCTGTTGGATACTTGAACTAAATGGAATTCACGGGATTGTTGAATTGTAGCCACATATCTAAACAAACAACTGGTACCTTGGCAGGAGTACATAAACATTAAGGAATTTAACATCTATCTTGTTTGGGAGTTCCATCAAGACAAGAAAGAGCAGAGTGTCTCGTACCTGACCTGATAGGCATTCTTTCATTCTCCTAACAAACTGTACATGCTGCAGACTAAGGATAAGGAGCTGAATAAAGAAGACAAGGATCCTAATCCCATGGAATGTACAGTGTTATGAAATAAAATAAAAAATGGTTAACTGCAATGGCTTCAGGCAGACTTGTAAAGAGTGATTTAGGTACTTTGCTTCCTGTGACCCTGTTATCTCTGTCCGCCCATTTGGAAACTTCTTCTCAGCCCGGCTATCACACTCATCTGGAGTGAAGTAGAGCAGCAACACAAGAAAAACCCGCGATACTAGGTCAACTCCAGAAACTAAGCCAACTTTCCCTGCACAGTAACCTTCAATGTCTTCCCATGGATGACTAATCATTCTTCTGGAAGAGCAATTCCTGATGGAGTTGGTGATATATTGAAAGGCAAGACCCAGAGCCGAATCCTAGCCTCCTGCACAACAGCATTTGTACCTGGAACCCCTTCCTGCAGCTGGTCTTCATCCTGGTGGCTCCTGGAGTGATCAAAGCCACCAGAACTCACATTTTCAAACCAGCCAATAAATCCATAGGACTGGCTGAGACCAGCATGCTGCTTGGTAACAAAGGAAGCACTCGGAGGCAAGAAAGGGATTTGGTGCCCTAATGGGATGACTTCTAGCTCCTGCAGTGAGGAAATTGATTGTATTGTTTCCATAAAAAGGAGTGGCATCTTAATAAGATATTTTGCTATAGAATGCAGTCAGCAACATTGTTATTTTTCTCATAGGGAGCAAAACAGTGTAATGAAGGGACCAAATATCTCTGGCCTAAATTGAGACAGGCCTGAGCCTGGTTTAAAAAAAATCAAAACACTAACATTTCAGCAAACCATAAACCTGATCTGCTTTGTGAACTGAAACCTAGACTGTATCATTTTTCCACCTGAACCATCTAGTAAGAGAAAGTAAGAAGTCTCATTTATAATTATTCCTATTCTATCTGCCTTAAATGTAGATGACTCCAAGTAGCTATACTCATAAATCAATTCAATTTGAATTACCATTAACATTTGCCTTTCAAAAATGGATATATCTATTGACTTCTATGAGAAATACAAACTTTTAGAAAGAGGTGACTGTCTTTTAAAATAAATAAACTATTCGACTAAATCACTTGTTAAACAAATATTTATTAAGTGCCTACTATGTACCAGGAGCTATAACTTTAGTAAAAAGTGTCTTCAAGGATTTCTCAAGTATTGTATTCAGGATAAATGACAAACTGGACTAGTAGATTTTAAATGTTCAGCAAATCATAGAATCCTCTGTCATATGAGAGAACTTACAACTTTTCAGACCAATGTATATGTGCTTATGTGGTGTGACTGAGAATTGTGATTGTCAACTTGACTGCCTAGGCAATTAGTCAAGTACACTCTGAGTGTGTTTCCCTAAACTGGCATGTAGGCCAACAAACAATGGGGAGACCAACCTTGAATCTGGTTGGCACCATTCAGTACACTTACAGCCTGGATGGAATGAGAGGAAAACAAGGAGCCACTCAGCCTGCATTTGAAAACCTCCATCCTGAGGTGCGTCTTTTGCTACTATCATTAGCCATGGACATTAGACTTCAACTTCTTGACCCAGACTCACACCAGTGACTTCTGGGCCTTCAATCTTAGACTTCTATGAGTCCTTAATCCCTCCTGTTCATGGCTTCCAACTTTTAGATTGAGAATGTCTACAACTACTGGAAGCCACCAGAAGCTAGGAGAGAGGAGTGAAACTGATTGGGTCTCCCCGAGTCTCTGAAAGGAACGACCCTTCCAAAACCTTGATTTAGGCTCCTGGTCTTCAGCACTCTGAAACAATAAGTTTTTGTTGTTTTTAGCTACCTAGTGTGGTAACTAGTGTGGTAACTAGTGTGTTACAGCACCTCTAGGAAATGAACACAATACTGCTATATGAAGTATTTCACGTTTCACCTATTCATAGATTCCCCAAAGGTCTATGAAGCCTAGCTTAATACCTGAATTAGAAAATGTCCCGGAGACTATGACCATAAGAAGGAATTAAGGGAATCTTGCACTTGGTTTATTTGTGGTAAAGATCAACCAGGGATACTTAGTTTGCAGAGGTGATAATCGATGAGAGATATGATGCTTCTTCCCAAGCACTTGGAAAACTGACAGGTCCCCTGGGTCTTATGGATGAGTAGACATATAATTCGTCATTTAAAATGGGGCACTTCTGAGTAAAAGAGGACAGTATTAATAATTAAGCAGGGATGAGATTATACAAACTGAGGCTATATTCCATGAAATGAATACAATATGGCCACTATGCAACTAGAAGAAAACCAGGGTCAAGGGATAGGATAGAGAAAAAGGGAGAGGTATAAATTGACTCAAGACAAGGAATAACTTTGAATGAAAATAATCCAACCTCTTGCTAAATATGCTTTAGTAGAAACTGAGTGATTACTTGGGAAAATTTTTAGCAAAACAGCATTTTGTTGAAGACCTAGTCCTATGTTTTAAAATTTCGCTCTAAATTTTAATTTAACTCTTTTCTGTACGTACTTCTAGAATGAAGAATGATTACCTTTGATTTCCCTCAAAAGTTCATTTTAAATTCTGGCTCAGTTACTTTTTAGTTATAAGGTCTTAGCAAATACTTTCAACTTCACTGAGTACAATATCTAGTTTAAACAGTGGTCGTGAAGTTTAAATAAAATGTGCGACAATCCAGCAAAGTATATTATACATAATAAGTGATCCACAAATAAAATTTCCTTTCTCCTTAGTATAACCTACAAGCATAATACAGTATTTGCTGTTTATATAATTGAGTGAATTAGTGCAACTAACTGAATTATTGATACATAATTATTGCTTAGATTTTTTTTTAAAGCATCAAGAGTAGAATTATGTTTTCCACATAAACTTGAAGGGAAGAAAGGAAGTGAGTAAAAAGGAAAGAAGGAACAAATGAACAAAGGAAGGAGCAAATGACTGAATGAAAGATGAAAGAAAGAAACAAAGAAGAAACAATTGGGACAAAAGATAATTTCATAGCTTTTCCTTTGTAACACTGTGAACAGCTTCTCCGTGTAGATTTTAACTGGCCTCAAAGAGATATAATCTGATTCAGGATAGACTGTATAACTAGTGTCCTTCAAGAACCTTGTGGTAACTGCTGGAATGTTCCAAATAGATTGGTACATCAGTGCCTCAGATACGATGTAATGATTTGTCCTACACTGAAATAAGATATAAATATCTTGGGTATAGCTCATTCTAGTGATCTGGACTATGTTTTTAGCAGTTGAAATTTCTATCAACAAGTTTTCAGTAAAGCCTCTTGCTTTCAAAGGTTCTAATCATAACAATAGTTAGGGGGCACAGATAATAACATTTGTCCTAGTTTTCAGGGTTCTCCTGAGGATCAAATGGGATAATAGATTGAAAAAGACTTAAAACCTTAATTGCTATAGAGTGGAAAATTCTATTAATATAGTGAAAGTCAATAACGACAACAATTCTAGTGGAAAAAGTCAGGTCTCTTTGGCAGCAAGGACATGAGTTGTATACTTCTGACCCACAGGCAGATAAGAATCCTGCTTTGCTCTTGAAATATAGGGCCTCTGATGAACACACTGACTAACTGTGAAGAAGCTCTGAAGTGGTAAATTAAGAGCCCGTGTTTTACAATTTGAAAGAGAGGAAGGATTGGGAGTTCACAAAATATAAAACTCCAAAGCAGACTCTTCGGGATGTAGCAGTCACACTCTGGTAACCTGCACCAAGCCTGCCAACACCTGTGAGCAAGATGATGTTACCCAGGGGACAGATGAACACAGGTGCCCCGGTTCCATTGCACTTTCCCTACCTTTCCTACTTAGACTGATCTTTTTCCACTAATCCTTCCCATGGACCGTGGCCTTTATAGGATGGTAATTTACTGAAAAGTTAACTCTACGTGTTCAGCCTGTATATTTTCTCCTCCCTCATTTCTAGAAGGCAGCTCGCCTTTGTAATTAAGGGAGTTGAGCAGAGTGTCTGGGAGTTGAACAGAGTAGGTGCAGAACAACCAAATGTTAACCGTGCTTTCTGCATTTCATTATGAAAATCTCCAGGAGGAATTGTGGCATGCAGGTGGAGAGAGTTTTGGGAAAGCTGTGAGATCCTAGCATTGATTCCCAAAGACTGGAGAAGGGAAAAGTTCTGAGAGGCCAGCAAAAAGTCGATGTCATGACTTGCAACCTTGCAGCACCGCAAACAGAGGAGATTTCAAAGATAATTTGGTACATTTAGAGAATTCGGTGCATTTAGAAAAGCACAGATTTCTCAGCCCCTCCAATGACAAAGATCTCCATGGCAAGCAGCGGAACTGCCCAACCTGAAGGGACCATGAATTTAGAAAGCAGATACCTTTGTGGCAGGGGTAAGGACCCAATATCCTATAACCAGAAGAGTCCCCACATCATTAGGCAATGAAGAAAATCTATAAAATTTGCCCCGCATAGAATAAAGAGCATCAAAAATGACTGGGATCTAACTGACTGTCGTTCTAACAGGTTGTGGGTTTGGAGTTTGAATTCCGGTGGTTTTAAAGTAAGGTTTTCTGTTATTTCTGCACATGTAATTTTGAAAATTGGCTCTCATTGTTCTGATCTCTGACTTTTAAACTGATGACCCTGTTTGAGCATTTCATTCAGTCTTTGCTTACCTTGAAGCATAATACATCCAAACATTGTGCCTAGCTTTCACTTTACTCACTATTTTAACATCCGTGTCTCAGTGTGGCCAATTCCTGTGTAGAGACAGACGACCAAGCAGTCTACTCTGTAATGCCCCAGAAAATATCCGCCCTCCATTTCCACTCTTTCCAGCAAGATGGAAATGGATGAGTATGAGGTTAAACTCATTAGAATGCTTAAATCTCTAATTAAGTAGGTTTTTGTGAAGCAACTTTACTAGCTTTGAGGACTCAACCACACATACTCTCCCTAATCTTTCAATAGAGTTTGAGTCTTAACACTATAATCTCCAAATAGTGTCTCATCACAATAAAATCTAATGTCATGAGTGAATATAACATTGTAAATTGTTCCCCTTGCTCATAGAAACAACTTGACACTTCTGAGAGGATACTGATTCATGGCTTGGAGTTATAAAAAAGGAATATTGTCCACCAAATGGATTAGAAAGATAGGAATTCTGATCACAAATAGCCTCTCAACTTAAAGGGACTGGTGCTGGGGATTTAGCTCAGTGGCTAGAGCACTTGCCTAGTAAATACAAGGCTCTGAGTTCGATCCCCAGCACCAAAAATAAATAAATAAATAAATAAATAAATAAATAAATAAATAAATAAAGGGAATGGTACTTATTTTTTCTCTCTAACTTGAAAACAAAGTCAGACTTGAGAAGGAAATTCCATTGTCTTAGCCTTCCTGTCTCTGGGAAACCATAACTGACACCCACAACTTAAAGCAGGGAGGCTTACTGGGGCTCATGGTTGTCCGGCTGCAAGGCAGAAACAGGATGGCAGAGGAGCGTGGCAAAGGAAGGAAGCATTGCTCCGTCATGGTGACTGGAAGCAGAGAGAAGCCCTTCCGGGGAGTGTATCTTTCTCCCCTACCAGTTCATTCCCCTAGTGAACTGCCTCTTCCAACCAGGACTCATCTCCTAAGGGCACATTCAGTGTGGACTCATCAGCGGATTAATGTGTGAAGTATAATTCCCCTGTGATCTGATCGCCTTCTAAAAGCCCAACCCGGGAACACACAATGAGCCTTTCAGGAGACATTTTGGATCTAAACACTGACATCCAACAAGGTCAGTTTTTAAATGCACACGAAACTCGGTAAATATTCAGTGAAGAAGAAGATGAAAGAAGGAGTAAGAGAAATAGTATTATTCTCAGAAGTTAAATTTTAAGTTTCTTGGCTGGGGATTTAGCTCAGTGATTAGAGTGCTTGCCTTGCAAGCACAAGGGCCTGAGTTCAATCCCCGGCACCACAAAAAAAAAAAAGAAAAAAAAAATTTTAAGTTTCTTTAAATGCAAAAGAAAATTAAAAATTGAATTCCACAGTATCTAATAAAACTATTTGTAGCACTTTGGCTGTCATACTACCAACTGGATGTAATTTATCTAATAACTAAAAATATTAAACTTCAAATTTTCAATGAAATTTTAATATCAGAAAAATGTTTAAAGTGTGGGAGTTATATTTTGAAAATCAAATTCAATGATTTTGCACGTCATAATAGTTTTGCAATGCTTAATGTTATTGAACTTTAGTTCTAATATAGTATAGATATCTTTAAGATCTTTTATTAGTAGTCATATGTTAAATGGATAATTTTTCTTCCTTTTCAACACTAGTGAACTATAAAAGGATACCTTAGATTCTTCAGCAAAGATTCACACACCAAATTTGTTGCTGTTGCTAAAATTGTTCTCTTTCACAGCATTTTATATATATAAAATGTGATCCAGGATAAAACGTGGCTTACACAGTCACAACTTACAAGTGAGTTATAAACATGGTCTGAAAGAATTTATTCATTCGTTTATAACATGCAATTCTATGAATCAAATATAGACGTGGTAATTTTAGATGCCTTTTGCAGTTGCATCACCAACAAATGGTTTGTTTAAAAATATAGTTGCAATTTTAAAAGTACACGTGCTACCATAACATTTTAACACCCCTTTCCTTGTGAGGTAGAGGTAGCGAGGCCAAAAACAGCAGCTCTTTTTTCTCCCCCAGGAAAACAAATACATCTTCCATTTCCACCTTTTTGTTTGTGAACCTTAAACTTTTGCTTACGCCAAAGGTTTTATAGCCTTTTCAATGGCAATCGAAACCACTTTTTAAATTATGTTTTCTGCAGAACTATAACCCACACAGAACAGATGAAAGTACAACTGTTCTGCTTGAGGTGGAGGATTTGAAGCCCTGAGGTGGGGCACAGTCTTTACTACCTCCACCTTCCTTCGTTGGTCTCTGAGGAGAATGGGCTGGGCCCTTATTCCTTCAGGGAAGTCCCAATTTACCCAGCTCTTCCAAAATCATTATGAGTAGCTCCCCCATCAACTATTACGCTGTATGGTGATCATGCTCTGGGGCACTGCCACGTAGCTGTGAAACTTGCAAGACTCTGAGGACGCCACTGTTAAGAACTCTTCTAGAAGTACAGTGAGAGGCCTCTCTTGTTGCAGTATTTCATGCCTCATTTCATGTAGCTTCAACTCACCCAGGTGGATTTCATTCTAGTCCATTTTTCTGTTTGTTAGATACACTTTGTACAAAACAAGCCTCCAGTATGTTTCCTGCCAACATACTCTTCCCATAGTCACTGTTTCTGTTAATTCTAGCAACTCCCTGGTCATGACAGCCAAAATTCTACCTAATCTTACTTTCTTTTTCCTTCTCATGGCAAGATCTGTTTAGCTGTCAACTTTCTATCAATTCTATCCCCAAATATCTTTCCTCTGTGTTTTTTTTACCTCCCTTATAACTTTTATTTCTCATCCAATTCCTTTCCTAAACATCTGCTCCCCAATTCCCCTTCTTGCATGAAGCCCCCATAAACTTTCCCAGTTCTTCCCAACTTGAAGTAATCTCTCCTTTCTCTGAATGTTGTCAGAACTTCATTCCTGTCTCACTTGTGACTCATTCAAATTTCCACTTTCAGTTTTGACTAGTCACGTGTTTTATTTGCTTTACTGACTTATCAGTTCTTTGAGGGAAGGATTTATGATTCACTTTGGTGTTTTTGATAACACCTGGCAATTTAGAGGTCTATGAATATTTAGCAAATGGATAACTAATTGGATAGATGAACAAATAAATACAAATATGTAAGTTGCTTCTCATATATTTATTGTTTGCTTCAACCTTTACGGTCTTACATGAATTATGAAATGCTCTTCACTATCTTCCCCATTCCAAACAGGAAAGTCTACCAAATTTGTCCCCTGCATAAGCCAAATTGTATGATTCTTTTCAAAAGTGACCTACATACAGAGCTTTCCCTTTACCTTCTGCTACTTCTATATGCCCTCCGGGCTTTCAAAATTCAACTCAAAATTAAGTTTCTGCTCACTACTAGCCTAATTAGCCAGCCCCACTGAGAAACATTGTTATTCTATAACATTGAACCAATCCCTATTCCCTAGTATCATCAATTTTTAATCCTACAAATAACACAAAGAACTGTTAAAACTAATTCATAGATGTCTATAATATGCAATTCTCACAGACTTCTCTAATAGCTCATAGTTTTTTAGTATTTGCTCTGTGCCAGGTTTTGCCTGTAATAACCCATTGATTTTCATTATAACCCTCATAAACAGGTAATATTCACCTTTTAAAAATTAGGATGCCAAAGCCAGAGGGACAAGTAAATAGTAGAACTGGGCTTCAGATAAAGGTAATATGAGATCAGCTTCCGTGCTTATAGTTAATGTATGTTTCTGCTTCTTAGGGTTTTGAACATGCTATGTCTGATGTTCTCAGGCTAATCATGTAATATGCTTAAAAGCATGAAAAACTTCAAAGCTTAAAAAACTGAAGTTCAAGGTCTAGACATGCTGCTCCATAGCTCTGAGACCTGAAATAAGATATGTAAATGAAATATTGATAGTCTTATCTCTAATACTGGGAAAATTCTAGAGTTGTGAGAATTGAGTTCTGTTTCATCAAAGTACATAGCAGAAGACAGTGTATAGAGAATATTCAACTCACAAAATAAATCTAAGTGGGAATTTTTAACATGGAGATGACTTTAAACAGAACCAAGGGACCATTTTTGTTGTTTTCACGCTTGCTTTGTTGTCCCCAGCCATTCAATTAAGGGAAGCTGGGAAGTATGACCAAAAGCCTGGGCTCTGGAATCTGTTTGGATCTAAATCCAGGTCTAAAAATGATAAAATATGTGAGTTGAGGACAATTCCTAGTCCCTTTAAGCTTTCACTTCATCTATCAAATGAAAATAAGAAAAGTACCTAAAGCATTAGCCTAGTGTTAAAAATTCTAGGTTAAAACCATAAACAGGGCCTAGTGCATAGCAAGGTGATGTTGCTAATCAATTAATTCCTCAATTAAAATTGCCAAAATAGTTCCTGAGTGTTCTTAATGTGCTTAAGAACTTTCTTTTACAATCCTGTACACTGCAAGGATCACTGTGGTGATCAGAACTCCAAATGGTTTCCCTGACCTTAGCCTCCCAGTGCTACTTTTGTGATTGGCATCTTCCATGGCAAAAGAGATTTTGCATACATAATCCAGGGAGATTACCTAAGTGTGCCCAAACTAATTATGTGACCCATTTAAAACAATTTTTTTTTTCAGGCTGGTGGAAGAACAGGAGGTCAGAAAATTCTGAAGCATGAGAAAGATTCAATGCACTGTTGCTGCTTTTGAAGTTGGAGAAGACCATCTGAGAAAGAATGTAGGAGGCCTCTAGGGAAAGAAAGTAAACCCCAGATGACAGTCCGCAATAAAACAGTATCTTCTACAAACTGATAACTGATAACCAGTTTTCCCAACACCATTTGTTAAATAGGCTATCTTTCCTGCAGCGTATGTTTTCGGATCCTTTGTCAAAGATCATGTATTTGAATATCTCTGGAGAAGTTTCTGTGTCCTCAATTCTGTTCCATTGGTCTATGTGCCTATCTTTGTTCCAGTACCATGCTGTTTTTGTTACTACTGCTTTGTAGTATAGGTTGAAGTCTGGGATTGCTATGCCACCTGCTTTTGTCTTATTGCTCAGTATTGCTTTTGCTATTCAAGGCTTCTTCTGTTTTCATATAAATTCTAGGATTGTTTTCTCTAGATCTGTGAAGTACGCTGTTGGTATTTTGATTGGAACTTCACTGAATCTGTAAAACGGTTTTGGAAGTATGGCCATTTTAACAATCTCTCACCACATACTAAATTAAAATCAAAGTGGATCAAAGATCTAAACATTAAGACAGAAACATTAAACCTTCTGGAAGACAAAATTGGTAAAACACATGACAACAAAGGAGTAGGAAAGGACTTCCTAAACAGAACCTCAATTGCACAGGAAATAACAAGAATCAACAAATGAGACTACATTAGACTGAAGAGTTTCTGTACAGCAAAGGAGCCAATGAGTAGGGTGAAGAGAAAACCTACAGAATGGGGAAAAAATCTTTGCTAGTTACTCTTCAGACAGAAGATTAATATCTAGAATATACAAAGAACTCAAAAAAATTAAACTACCTAAAATCAATGACCCACTCAAGAAATGGGCCAGAGAAATGAATAGATACTTCACAGTGGAAGAAATACAAATGGCCAACAAATATATGAAAAAATGTTCAACATCTATGGCTATTAGAAAAATGCAAATTAAAACAACTCTAAGATTCCACCTTACTCCAAAAAGAATGGCAATCATTAGGAAGTCAAACAATAACACATGCTTGCCTGACTGTGGTGAAAAGAGAACCTTCCTACACTGTTGGTGGGAATGCAAACTAGTACAACCATTATGGAAATCAGTATGGAGATTTCTCAAAAGCCTGAAAGTAGAAATCCCATATAACCCAGCCATTTCCCTACTAGATATCTTCCCCGAAGAGCTAAAGACATCATACTACAGAGATACTTGCACAACAATGTTTATAGCAGCACAATTTGCAATAGCTAAATTCTGGAAGCAACCTGTACACCCATCAATAGATAACTGGATAAACAAAATGTTTATGTATCTATACATAATGGAATACTATTCAGCTATAAAGAATAACAAACTAGAGTCATTTGTAGGAAAATGGATGGACCTGAGTGAAAAATAAGAAAAATAAGAACCTAATAACCCAAACTTAAAACAGTGACACGTACACAAGGTACTACAGTAACTTTATGTAGTTGCAATTTAATGCTGCATTTATGTGGTTGTTTACATTGCTCACTGTCATAAGCAAAAGGCAACAATGTATTGTGGTCTGCAAGCTTGTGTAATGGCCTGTAAGTCTGTGTAATTTTGCATAAATTTTAATAAAAATCTAAAAAAAAAAAGAAAAAGAAAACAGTATCTCAGTCCTATAACTTTAAGGAACTGACTTCTGCCAAAATCCCAAATGACTGTGAAAGTCGGTTCTTCTCCAGGTCTCCAAATAGATCCCAGCCCAATTGATACTTCACTCTCAGCTTGTGTGAGCATGAGTAGAGAGCCCAGTCACTCTTGTGCTGAATTTCAGTCTAATAAAACTGTGAGATAATAAATGGCTGCTGTTTTAAACTACTAACTTATTTCTGCCACTGTGCAGAAATAGAAAGTGAACACGATCATTAGACTAATGAGTTGGTTCATCATTTCAGTGGAAAACTAATTATTAACTTGCTGTCAGAACCTTCCAATAATTTTCCAATCTAATCTTTCTGACCATATTTTACGTGTACTAGTTGCTTCTAAGTAACAAAAATTCTCATAAAAAAGAGAGAATTAAATTACTTTCCATTTTGCCTTTCGTTTTCCCACCTTCTGTTCTTAGTAATTGTTCTCAGCTGTCAAGGTATACCTCCTTTCTACTTCTTAATTCTTTTAATCCTTCCTTGAAGCATCTTTCATTGTGTTTTATCTCTATACAGAAGAAATAACAAAGTCCCTGGTGCTTATACTAGCATTTTCCATTCCTGGTCCCTTAACAAGGAATTTCCTGACTTTTGAAGATGAAAAAGTTTGGGGATGAAAATATTGATGATTATGCTGATAAGAAGAATATAACAACAACAACAGCAACGGGACAGTCATTTTGCTAAATACTTAGAATGTCTCGAGCTCTATGTTACTTTGACTCCCTCCCATCAATTCTATTAGATAGTTTTAAGTTATCCCAGTTTTTAGATTCAGGAAAATCTATACCAGCTGTGACAGTGAGAACCACGTTGTGTTAAACATCCAGTTTGTGCAAAGCACTATAATAGACACACTCTGAAGAACGTTAAAAATTTACATGACTGTGCCATTTAGGACCCAAAGTTAACAGAAGAAACCAGTTTGGGTATCATGGAGGTCTACAACATGTAGCTGGGAAATCTGTGTGAATGACATTAATCCTAGTATATGCCCTTCAGCTTCCTACTGTGGGAGGAACCTTTTGGGTCCATATTTTAAATTTACAGTTAGGAGATTGATGGTAAGCAATTCAGAATTTCCTAATCGGTATGTAGTACCAAAGTTTGGAAAACCTTTAAAACAACATAAATTATTTGATTTTGGAATGCAAAGAAGTAGAGTTGCCCGAAGGGCAGATGTAATCTCTTTTAAAAGGAAAGCCTCATAAAACAATTATCTCTTGGAGGCTGGCTGGTCAGAAGGGTCAGGCTCCAGCAACATTTGTTAATGATTATCTGGGTGTAAAATTGTTTGGGAATGTGTCTAAAGCAAGAGTGAAATATACTATTCGTTAAAGACAAAACAAAAGCAAATAATAATAGCACATGAGACCGAAAATAAATAGTTCTACAAGTAGCTGAGGGCTCTTTGCCCAATGATAGGCAAAGAGCCTAAATTGATTTTAGTTTCTGAATATCTGGAATATTTTTCAATCAATCAGTCTACATTTTTCATTGACATATGAGACATAAAGTTGTGTGTTTATTTTATTTTTCAAGCATTTTTCTGGTTAAATAAGGTAGAATAGTTAGAAAAATTCAAGTCATAATATTGTGACTTTATTCAGTATTCTACTGTAATTTTCAAAATTTTTTACTACATAAAGGGGGAATGCTGAAAATAAGTCTTTGAGAATGGAGATATGATCACATTGTGTCACAAAGTCTGCATCTAATTCTTCCAAGGTTATTGAGACTAGATCACTTTTTAAAGTCTTATTATTCTAGTGATATGTAATAGATCTTAAAAGACACACAAATAAATATTAATGTACAACTTACTTATGAGAACTTAGAGATTTTTAAAATGAAATGGCACTAGCTATTCTACATTTTAATTTAACTAACACCAGCTAAATCTTTTTAATAATCTAAACACAACTTCTAGACTGGGAGGGACTGCCATTCATTTTTTGATTCAATTACAATGTTCCTTTCAGAGTAATAAAAACATTTTCTAAGGAAGCAGAAGATGACCTTGTTTCATTATTTAAGCATCTCAGTCTCTGATTTTTTCCAAGCTCATGGAACTGGCTTCAAGGACACATTTTTTAATAAGGGTTTTTGTAGGCGGGGAATGATGTCACCATGGAAGATGTCAGGCATGAGTCTGTGCTGGATATTAGGAAGGAGCCCAAAGAGAGAACTCTTCAAAGACAAACCTAAATTGATCTCTAGAGTCACATCTGTTCTGTCTTACGAAAAGACTACTCTGAAAGTAATTCAAAGGGACACAAAATTTAGACATAATTATCTTTCAGTGTAAAAAAATTCTCTTTCAGTGTTAAAAAATCTAAGATAATAAATCACAATTCAGAAAAAGTTGAAGTTGCGTGTTTTAAAATCATATTTTTATCTTCATTTTGCAATGTGTTTTCCTCTGGTACACACATGAGGCACACTAACCAATACACATTAAATATCTTAAAATTGCACTGAAACTAAGTGGTCAAATAATGTTAGAAGTGTCTTGAAATACACTTAAATTTTTTCCATCTTATCTCAAGTTGATAGAGTATAATACATCACCCAAATTCTGCTCTAAAATTCAAGAATGTATGGGTTATAAACTGAAAGAATAAAAATTACCAAAATGACTTTTGCCATATTAAAAAAAAAGATATTAATATAGTATATATTCTACACAACACAACCAAATTACTTAACATATGTCTGTGTTTGCACTTCAACTCCCCTAAATCCTGTTTCTTGTTATGTATTTTAATAATTAAACTAAATAGCCCTCCGTTCTATTTACTTCTTTTCTAACCTGTTGATAGAGCCTTGATTATTTTTCTCACCTATAGTACTCTTAATTTATCTCCGTCCCAGCCTTCCTTGCCTCAATGTGGTGCACAATCTGATCACATAACTTTCCAAATGACAAACATCTCATCAACCCTCTGTAACCTTTAGCCAGTGCATAGACCCTTGATCTCTGGCATACTTCACCTGACCCATGTTTTCCTCTAGAAACACCTTTATTCTAGTTCTCTGTCTAAATGCTTAATAGTTGTGCTATTAGGCCTAAAAGTCATGACCGTACTCCCTTTTTAAATAATCCTCCGTGACAGCTAAGCATTTACATATTAGTATAAAACTGTTAAATATTAAAATACCATAAGACTTGAATGACTATAGAAGTTATCAATTTTTTGTGTAGTTATTTTAATAGTTAAAATACCTTAAAAACTACTCTGCAGCTATCTTTAAAGGGACTTTTTAGCTCTACAATATTTTATAATCACAAAAATTCAAAATTACATCCAAGTTCTGTGTCTTCATAAAGTAAAACAAAGAAGGAAAGTCAATCTGAATTTGAAAAGGTCTTTATTTTTCAAAGTGTTTTAAGGTGGATCCTCAATTATGTCATGTAGAGAAGAATTTTATTCTAGATGGCTAACAGAAGAACTTTTGTCAGAAGAGCCACAAAACGTGCCTGGAAAATGTTCAGCAATTTTGAAAATAAATGTCAGGACGTCAGCTCCCCATTTCTCTTGCCGCAGGCTATCATTATTTGGCCATATAACACTCGTCAGTGATGGCCCTGTATATTAACCCCGGGAGATGAGTAAACAAAGTGGGGCAAAGTTACTGCTAATCAACTCTCAATTCTTTAATGTCCCCCACATGAAACACTTACTTTGTTTTCTCCGTGTTACATTTGCAGACTGGCCATGTACTATAGATTTTTATCTATAGGCAAAACAACAACAACATATACACTAAAGTAACTGTCTTTTTTCGGTGGGTAATGCTGGTCAATTAAATATGACCAAGACAGAAGAGAATGTAGACTTGAAGGACAGATGAAGCCAGTACTCATAAAACCTTTTGTAATCACAATACTGGTAATACCAACATTCTAAAATTCTCCATCACTTATACTCTTATCTTCATTTTGCAACATTTTAATGTGCTAGTAATAATTTCAAGGTAGTCACGGATGTTCAATAATTAATTGGCTTACATTGATTTGTACTTTGGAATCCTGCAGTATATGGAAAAAATATGCTCATAAATGAGATAGCCAATAACTATATGGTTTCCATTTAAAATCCATTGTCACTGCATAGCATTTAAAATAATCCAGTTTGATTTCAAAGCCTACAAGTGGATTGGATGTATATATGGAAAAAGAGAAGGGAAGTAAATGTAGGAAACATTATTTTCTGGCCTAGCTAGTCCTGCAATTTTATTTATGTGGTGAAATCCAAACTTTGCCTGCAAGGTGGTGACTTTGTGTGTAATAGTGAAAAACTGGAAATCACTTGAAGGTCACTAAAGTATTTAGAGTTCAGTATAAGATATTGACACAACATAATGCTATACAACTGTTAAAAGATGTTTTAAAATATTATAAAAATATAACACATTCTTACACTTATAAAATAAATACATCCATTTACATCTCTATTTGTAGAAATAAGTATGTTGTAGAATATGTAACTACATATTGATAAGCATGGGAGGGCATGGTTGAAAATAGAAACATGGTTTATCTTTTTGTCATGGGATAATGGATAATTATTAGTTTCTTTTTATCTGTATTTCTAAAATTCCTATAGTAAATACGCTATAAGTATTACTTTTCCAATAAGAAAAGGAACAACATATTTTTTAAGTAAGAGTAATGGTCCTTCAGAAAAAAAGACATAAATATTATTATTATAATTATTAATACACATGGCTATATGTGTATAGATGTATAATTTCAGACATGACACTAAAAATGTTTCCTACAGAAAATTGCTTCTGGTCTTGGGTTGATAGGTCTGCAAATATGTAATCAAAAAATAATTTTCTTTTTGCATGTTGATTGCTTAGTGCCCACAGGAATGAGCTAGTGCCTTGAGAGTTTGAGTTCCACATCCTTGCCCTAATCTTACAGGCATTAATTCAGGGTTGGATACGTTTTCAATTTTCCTCTTAATCAAATCTATGATCCAAGAACCAGGAAAGGAGACCCTGTGGCTGTTCCTCTAGAACTGAAGACCAATCATATCAGAAAACAAAGATCACTTAGCCAAAAGCAAAGCAAAAAAAAAAAAAAAATCATGTTACACATACATACATCCCACAGTGTTTCCCACGATTGGCAGAATTCTTAGGAAATATTTTAATATGTGAAAACATTTTGTTTACAGGTTTTAAAAATTACATAGTTATCTATATAGCTTAAAAGGGGGAAAAAGTAACTTCTCATAAAAACACAAATGAAATTAGAAAATATTCATATGTAAGCATTCTAATGCTTTAAGAACAATTATACAAATTAACTCATACCAATATTTCATAATCCTTATACACCCTAATATTCAAGCACGCATAGCAGGTAAAAATATTTTGGGTTTTTTTTGGGGGGCGGGTGCTGAAGATCGAACTTAGGGCTTTGCGCTTGCTAGGCAAGTGCTCTACAACTGAGCTAAATTCTCCTTTTTCTGTTTCAGGATTGTTTCAAATGTGTTCTCTCGTGGCAAAATACATCCCCATATCCCTACACACAATTTTTATAGTCCTCTAACATTTTTCATTAAAACATGGATCATAAAAATTATTCTCAATTACGTAATTTTAAATTTATTTTAAAATTAACAGGTCTCCTCAGTAAGATCGTAAGCGATTAGAGTACAAATACCATTCTAGCTTTTGCTCAACTTCCGATTTCCTACACCCAAGTCAATGATTGGCCCAGAGTAAGGCTGCATAGCAAAGAGTTGTATTAGTCAGTGCTTAACAGGAGCATGCAGAGCTGGGGCAGGCTCCTCCAAAGACTGCACATACTCTGAATGAGATTTAATGCAGACACAGAATTTTACAAGACGAGCTTACAATATTCACCCACAGAGTGGAATGTAGAAGAAGAAGAGTGCGAGAGATCCGTCCCCTCCTAGAGGTGCGGAGAACCCAGCCGAAGGCCCAGAGCCCACGGCAATGAGAGAAAGAGAGAAAGAGAGAAAGAGAGAAAGAGAGAAAGAGAGAAAGAGAGAAAGAGAGAAAGAGAGAGAGAGAGAGAGAGAGAGAGAGACAGGGAGAGAGAGACGGAGACAGACAGACAGACAGACAGACAGACAGACACACACACACACACACACACACACACACACACACCCAGCAGCGTCCCTAGGGACTGCGAGGAAAATCGGCGCAAGGAAGCTTCCCAGGGAAGATGAGCAGCAAGCAGCTCTTTCAGGGAAAATTGGCTGAAATCCTTCCCTCCGGTTCTCCTTTTAAACTGTTCAAATCAGCTGGGTGTTCCTACTTGTGTTGACAATTAATTAACCACCACAGTGGTATCCAGCAAATGAACCTCTTCTCTGAATCAGCCTCATTCAGTCAATTTTGAAGCATCCAACTGGCTTTTTAAAACAAATTTCTCATTTCACAGCACTTCCTTACCTTCTTTCTTTGAGAAATCATAGTGTCTATTTTATAAGAGTTACTTTAAAAATTATGCATTTCACAGGATGTCTATTAATGAGTATTGTCAGATGTGTCCCTGCATTATATTGGAAACACTGCACACTCCAGAATAAAATTAGCCTGCATTTAAATGCTTGCTTGATTATCTCCTGTGTGATTTTGGGTAAGTTATCTTAATTTTTTTGAGCTTCAATATAAACATCTATAAAATAAAAAATGTAACTAATCAGGGTTGTAGTTGCAAACAATAAATAATGTGTTTAAAGCACCTGACGTATGGGAGGAATTTCCATATTAGACACTAAAAACAAAAACCTAATAACTTTGTAATCTATTTTTTACAGGATTTCGTACTTTACACCTATTTAGGAAATCATCATCCTTAATAAAATCTTATTAAACTAATTCTACCTGTGAAGTCATCTCAGGATCATGGACTACTTTTAGCAAAACAACAAATAACTGGCTCCTAGAAGAGTTTCATTTGTGGTGTAATATCATTAATGTACAAATATCACCATATCTATGGAAAAGAATGAGTTGTAAAGAAGCTATAAACACAACGAAAGCTCACAAATCACGATAAAGATAATTTAGCAAAGCAATGAAGTTCTCACTGTAATTCATGAGGGTATCTACAGTTTGCCATTCAAAGGATGTTGGAATTGCCTACAAAGTAATAGCGGGTCTGCCCTTCTGTGTGAGAATGTGCTACCAGGTCTTTGAATCAGCTGGAAGAAAACATGATTTATTCAACAACACACTTTGTGACATGTTCAATTGTTCTCTCCATAATTAGTAGAGATTCATACTTCCCAGGAATGCAGCTGAAGTTAATTGGGGTCTCATCCTAAAAAACGAACAAACAAATCAAAAAACCCTGTAGCAGTCAGGCTGCACTTGTGGCTCCAGTAGCTGCTGAATTTTGTTTCTTAAAGTTCCCTCTTGTTTAATTCAGGGATAATAGGAAAGCACATGTAAAGAAGTGAATATGCACACAAAAATCCTCATATCTGAAAATTTGGACATTTCCCACAAAAGTGATGAAAACATACAGAATACTGTACATATTAGTGTACCATTTTCTGTGCATTATCTTGTTTAGACCTTAACACAATCCTGTGACAATCCTTTTGTTATCTTAATTTATAGATGAGGAAAGACAGGTTTATAAAAGTTGAAAAATTCAGCATAGTTCAAGCACTTGGTAATAAATTGGCAAACCCAGTGAATGAACCGTTTATTCTCTCTCTGCTTTCTTACTCTCCCGGCCAGAAACTGCTACGAATTCACAAAGAAATATACGCAAGTGTGACCATCATACGAATACAGTGATGATCAACAGAATAATAAAGGGGAGGGGATTGGAGGAAGAAGCTTCGGATTGCAGGATGGTGCATATGGATTTTAGGAACAAGCATAACTTTGGAGCTCACTTGTTCAATTTCCCCACCACAGAGCGAAGCTGAGCTCGGGAAGTTAAGGAGGACAACTGTCCTGCCCACATCCTGACATCGTCCCATAACGTCACTGTATAAAGGCTTTCACAGTATTTCTTTCAAAACAACTTGGAGAATAGTCTACTCTACTTATGACCTCTCTACCTTGACTTTTAAGAAGTCAATATTTTAAATAATGTGCTGTGCAGCTTTCCTTTTATTATTTTAAAATAAATTTCTATGTCAGCAAGACCTGCGATTTAGCGATCAACTCTGTGAAAAAGGAAATGAGACATTCTATGAATGGGGTAATTTTCTTCTCTAATAAAGTGGGAAAATAAGCAGTTGGTGAAATAATGTTTGACATATATATAGTGCCACTTCTGTATTGCCAGAAAAGATGATATTCAATCCACCTCTGGGTGTGTCAGAATTTAAGAACACAATTGAATCTATGATCAGCATTTGTTCCATAATATTGTACCTGCTTGGAATAAAAAAGGAAATTTTGGGATTCAGACTTTTCTCCAGGAAATGTGTCTGCCTTAATTTTGTTTCTCTCTATTCTCTGTTTTACTCTAGCTGCTCTCAGCAATCAGATGTTCAATTTGTCTCACTTGTGCCCTTTCTGCTTTCTAAATAGATGCTATTTTTCTATGGGTATGTTTGGTGTATTCCAACAGTTATGCCTCACAGATTAATTATGCCCTTCCTGGCTTTAGGATGTTTTCACTCCTTCATCCCTGGTTGCAGCATTTTGCATCTCAACATGCTATTCTAAACCTAATTCAGAACAATTTGATCTATAGTTTCAAAAGACAAAATGATAGCCAATTTAAAGATCTTATTTGGCTTTTACTTGCAATTCTAGAACCTAGCAACACCTTTTTCCATAAAGCAGAATGAGTGTTCCTATGACCTGAGCAGAGAAGTTTGACTTTTAAAGAGGGAAGGGCTGGGGAAGGCAGTAAAGACAAGTGCGTTTGTTGTTTCAAAGTTATTTTTCGTGTAAAGGTTAAAGCACAGGGGATTTCCTTATGCCAACTAAAACTGGTCTGTTTAGTATTTGGCTATCACCTCTCTCTTCTGTTTTCATGGATGGTCAAATAATCAATTTGTTTTTTGCTTGGCAGCATGAAACTTTAGCATGAGAGAAGTCCTCCTCTGTTGGTCTGGTCTGTTGAACCTAGTGTGGAATTTCTCTCCAAACCAATGGACTCTTGTGAATTTTTATTTCACAGCAGGGCCCTCATTCATGCATTCCTTTAACAAATATTACCTCGCAGGTCCTTATCAGATGTTGCCCATACAATTGTAAAGACTGTCCAATTTCTTGAAGTTGAAACTGCTAAATAAAGAGCCCTGTGTGAGATGCTGTGGAAGAAATTGACCCTGTTTGGCTGCAGCAAATATCTTATTCAGGGAAGCAATTCTGAGTTGAAATTTGAACAGTTAGTCAGAAACTTACCCATGTTAGGGGTTGGGAAGGAATAGTATTCTAGCAGAAAGGGGTAGCACATATTCTCTTGATGTAAAAAGGGAGCAGCACCAAAGTGTGAAAGAATTAGGTCCACTCTTTGTAATATAATTTCAGGTCAGGGATTTTGCTGCCCCTTCTTTGCTTTTGTTGCCCAGAATTGTTTTTGCTATTCTAGGTTTCTTTTGGTTCTGAATAAATGTTAGGGTTGTATTCTCTAATTCTGTGAGGTATGCTATTGGCATTTTAATTGGTGCTGCATTAAGTATAACAATATATAACAATTATGGGAGTATGGCCATTTTCACTATATTGGTTCTTCCTACCCAAGAACAATGGATATCTTTCCATTTTTTGATATCTTCTTCAATCTCCTTTTTCAAAGTACTGTAGTTTTCAATTGATTTCTAGGTACTTCGTTTTTTGGATGCTATTGCGAAAGATATTGTTTCCCTAATTTCTGTCTCAGTGAGTCTGTTATTTGTGTACAGGAATGTTATTGAATTTTGAGTGTTGACTTTGTACCCAGCTACACTGCTGAATATGGTTATTAAATCTAGAAGTCTTTTGGTGGAGTTTTGGGGGTCTTCTATATAGAATATCATGCCATTTGCAAACAATGATAATTTAACTTCTTCATTTCCTATCCTCATTCCTTTCTTTTTTTTTCTCATTCCTTTCTTTTTTTTTTTTTCTCTAATTGATCTAGCTAATGTTTCCAGAACTATAATGAGTAAGAGTGGTGAGAGTGGATATCCTTGTCTTGTTCCAGATTTCAGAGTGAAAGATTTTAGTTTTTGACCATTTAGTATGATGTTGGCTCTTGGTTTGTCATAGATGGCTTTTGTCAGATTGAGATAAAGACCATCTATTCCAATTTT